>JAYJMB010002494.1:0-15211 GCA_036873735.1 Pouteria campechiana
TATCTACACATTGGTGAAGATAAAGAGATCATATTCACTAAACAATCATCTACTTAACACAATTTTTAAAATCAAATTTGCATGTTAAAAATCTCTACTAAACAACCAATGATGTTAAAAATCTGCATTTTCAAAATTAAATTCTTTGAGGTAGGATGGTATGATACCCCATCATAAGAAACTTTATCAAACAACGATTCATTTGCTCCCCTACATTATAAAAAACTACTGACAAGAATACACAAGAGGGAGGGGAGAGAGAGAGAGAGAGAGAAGCAAACAAAGGCAGGGGCTTACCTTTACTCCTTACAACAACAAAGATCCCCTTGCCAATCATTCAAGACAACCACGATAGGAGGAAAGAATGAAGATCATAATTGGGGGAGGTGCGAGAAGAGAGAAAATGGGCAGGGCTAGAGATTCATTTTTAGATTTTGAGTCAAAAAATTTGAATTTCGGGTGTTCAGCGATGTCCAATGATAGTGGGTACCCATTTGGACATTGCAAAAAAATGTTGGGCATGAATTTGGGAAAACCCAAATGTTGGGCGTGGATTTGGATTGTCATGGAAATTTGAGCATAAATTTGAAATTTTCTCTAGCTTTCGGTTACACAGTCTGGAGATGGTGGGATTTGCTTGTATTTTTAGTTTATTCTGCTAGATACATATAATTTATTAAGAGAATCTAAAAGTGGGCTAGCTATATTTAATAAAATTATACAAGTTAAATACTTATGGCAAAAATTATATTATGACATACTTTTACGAGTGAAAATTTTTTCATTCATTTATTTAATAAAAACTAGGTTATGCTTACGTAAAAATGGTTAGTTTAAATCAAACAAGGATAAATTTGAAAAATCTAATCCATTTATCATTGTTGATATAATTTAATTAAGATCTAAAAAATAATCTTAATTTATGATTCAAGTGGCCTAGAAAATTTATCTCATTTGAAAATGAATATACATGCATTAAATTCTCTGTATTTTATAGTCCAATTTTCAATGTCCAATTGACATAAAAAAATTTATCTCAACTAAAAAAAATAACACCAAACATGATAACTAAATGAGTTTTAAACCAAGCATCTGAAAACATTTTCATATAATTATAACCCTTAAAATAATATTTAACATTTATATAACAGATAACGGAATGTAGGTCATTTATAATTCTATGTAATTTCAACTATAGAAACATGCTCTACCATAATTTTTTGGTGTGATCAACCTTGATGTCTTAATTATTTGCACATGGTTTTAGTCATAATGAAATAAATAATTAATGTTTAAAATATTATATATGGTAGGATGGACGTAAAATGAAATGTGAGCCTTACCTTGCCAAGCAGCTAATGGTAGAATGAGACAGATGATCCGCATTCTATTTCCTCACATGTAGCCGGCTCACGTGGACCGGCAGCCAGCTAATACTATAAACTCCATTTTTGGCAAGTTATATAAGTTTAGTTCTTGAAAACCCAATATGTTGCCAATGTTGTAAGCTACAAGTAAATTTGAATTCACTAAATTTTATAATCTAATTAACATCAGTGTACTTATTGTACTTTCAACTATTTTTCAATAACCAAAGTACGAACTTTCATAATCCAAAATTTTATATAAAACCTCTATAAAAAACATTCCAATGAATATGATCAGATGTAAAAATTATAAGGAAATCTTCTAAAACCCCCTATAACAAAAGCAATATCAAGTTGACTACACATTAATTTAGCAGTGACACAAGTATGTTGAAGTTGATAAAGATATCTATATTTAGTTTTTCCTGTGAATTTACATTAGGATCAAATGATGTAGATGCAAGTTCAAAATTACCATTGCCAAGATTTGAAAGTATTTACATATATAATAAGAATGTGTTAACATAATTCTATGGTCATCTCTCAATGAATTTTTAATCTCCAAAATAACACCCGCATTACCTATGTCTTTCATATCAAATATCATGCATGATCATTTTTTTATTTCAAAAACAATATATCATGGGTAATACTAAAAATGACCATGTCATCAACATAAAAACATATAATTCTAACTTAATCTTTCATAAATTTAAAATATACACACTTTGCACCTTCATTAATTAAGGCATATATAGTTTAATGATGGAAAATATACGTTATGGCATACAAAGTAGAATAATTAGATGTACCCAAATATCACAGCATACAAAGGAGAAGAGTTTGAAAAACTGTCTCCATCTACCCATATCCAAACACTGCCTTAAACAATTGGATTGATGATCATAATTGCAACAACTTCAATGTTCTTTGTCTTTATTTTCCTTTGGTATCATGGATTGGCAAGTATGACGATAATCTTCTTACTATGATCTTCTTTGATTGATCCTCCAATTTTTCACTTGGTTATAGATTTTCCTAAACTTGAGAATCCGATTATTGACATATTTGGGTTCATCCTTGAGTTTGAAATAAGGATCTCGTAAGAAAAGCAAAAAAGAAGAAAAAACAGAAAGAAAAGAAAAAAAGGAGAAAGTCTTCAATTCCCCAAAACAATAGCAGGACAGAAAAAAAAAAAAAAAAAAAAAAAAACAACATTAAGAAATAAATGTGAATAACAAACAAACAATGTCCGAATACTCAGTGACTACATGAAGAACGCCGATAGCGATTGTTCTCCACTTATTCCAAAACAACAAGTGGTCTGCAATTTCCATTCTTTCAAGGTTTGTGTGCAAGTCCAGCCGTGAGCCTCATCACTGTGGTGAGATCCGTCTTGAAAGCTTTGGCGAGGACGACAGGGTCAATAACTGTGGTGAAGACGCTTACAGGAACTGACACAGTTCCAGCATTAGCACTCCCAAATGCTGAAATTGCTAAAGCTGCATCTTTGCCGTCGCCGTTGAATTGGTAGTGCACCAGTCCTTTGGGAAACACGAACATGTCACCAGCTTGGAGCGTTTGAGTGTAGAGCTTATTAGCAGTGTCTACAAACCCCACCTCAAGAGAGCCATCCAAAAGCAACAGCAGCTCGGCCGAGCGAGGGTGGGTGTGAGGTGGGTTTACAGCCCCGGATGGGAATTGAAGCACAGCATAAGCTACGCTTTGGCCGTTCAAGGCTGGGAATTCAGCAGCGCTTGCTTTTGTGACCTTGAAAGTTGTGGGTGCCTGCCAGTCCATGATCACCCGGAAACTAGTGAAGGTGAAGAAGCTGCCGTCTGGTGCAGTAACATTGGCAGGGAGAAAAAGTCGGAAGTAATATCTGGGTCACCAGCATTCGAAACATGGACAATGACAAGTACCAGTAACGCTACGAGGGATCCATTTTTCATTGTGCAAAAGACCATGACATTTGATTTGTGACGACCCACCCCAGGATGGCAATACCACGCTAGCAGTATGGTGAATTTTTTCAAAATCTACCATACTTTAATAAATAAATGCACCACGACAAGACACAAGCAAACAAATAGTAGAGGAAAAAAGGAAATAAAATATAAAATATTTAATTTGGCCTATTACATTTCAACTATAATAAATCTTTAAAGCAAGTCTTAAATAAAAATGTATATTTTAATAACAACAACGATAAAATAAAATGATTTAAGTAAAATTTTTCTTGAGCAATCTTTCATTTCAACCCTACTTTTCTTGGGATAGACCATCTGTAAGAGGAAATGAAAGGAGTGAGTACAAAACTCAATAAGCAAAAAAATAATTTTAATATATCTATTAACCAAAAATCTACACAAGTATTACATCTTGTATTCCTCTTATTTTTTTATCTTCTAACCTAAATTTTCTCTATCATCTATTGGGTATATAACTCTAGTAATCTTTTGACCAGTTTAGGGGACCACTCCATCATATCTAGAGAAGAAAAAGATCTCAACCCTTGGTAGTTATCCTATCAAACTTTATGAAATTGGCAAAAATCTAAAAAATATCTCTTAATTAATCATCATCTAACCCATGAATCATAAGGATTACATAGGAATAAAGAATTTAAACATTTTATGACAGATCTAGTGGACCAATTCAATCATCTAAGAGATAAAATTTAAGCCCTTTAGATGTATCTACATAAAATTTAAAGATCTGGTCATATTTTGGAAAATTTGATCCATTTATTGAATCCAGAATATTCAAAAATGTGAAAAATGACTATAAAATCATTAAAATCTAGCATTTATGGACCTCAAAATAGCACATCTAAGTCTGGCCGTCCATTTCAAATAGGGTTAGGGTTTCTAGAAAGTGGGTACCCCAAACAAGCCATCGCCCCCGTTGTCGTCGACCGCTGTCGATAGTGCCAACCACCACCAGGGCTCGCCGCTGCTTGCATCGCCCATTTCCTACCGTATGCTGGCTGGACATGTCGGTAGCATGCGTCTGGCCTGGTCTAGTCAGCTGGTTATGGCCGGTTGGCCTGGCTTCCCCCCCTGATCAATGGGCTTGGTTTTGGGCAACATCCAATTGATCAAATTCGATTTCTACTAATCGTTCCATGAAATTTCTAGTTTTTGGGGCAACAAAATAAAATCAGACGAATCTAATTTCTCCGACTCTGTTTTGAGTTTAATCTAAATAGAAAAATTTGATTTTCTCAAATCTGGATCACATCAATCAACTGAAAATCCGATCATAAGCATCCTTCATTAGACATGTCATCTGATTTCATCTTCCTCAAGGTCAGCCATGGTAGCAAAACCCATCTCCGTCATCTCTCTTGTCTCAACACGCCACCATCCATCGCCTATCGCCAGCCCTTCATGCTGTCGTCACCCGCCCAACTACGCCTCCATTGACCCACATTGTCATCAACACCACCCAGCCGTTGCCGCCTGGCTGGGCTGCCCATGCTGGGCGTTTGTTCGATCTGGTCGGTTAGTCAACCGGTTGAGGCTGGACGGCCTGTGCCGGTCGATGAGCCCCATCTGGCCATAGATAGTTGTTGCTCTGATTCGCAACTTCCATGAACATACTCTATTTGGGTTTTTGCTTGATTTGAATTTAATCTAATTAGATTAAAAATCTGAGATTTCTGATCTTTTGGAAACCAAACACATGCATAAAACTCTATAATTTTTTTTGGAATTAATACATGAAAAATCTAATGCATTAAACCCAAAAAGGATATGAATCATGCATTCTTATATTTTGCATTACTTTTTATAAAGATCTAAATAATATAAAATAATTTATACTTACCAATTAGAGAATACAGCAGCAACTCTCCTTTTTCTTGATCAAAAATCTCCCACAAAATCCTTATCTTTTTTCTCCTCTCTCCCTTTCTCTTTCTCTTTCTGTAGCAAAAGGTTTCTAGCTCTTTTGAGAACCCCTAGTTGCTATTAAAAGTGTATTTCTCTTGTTATATAACTTCTCCAAAAATCCCTTTACGTAACAACTTTTCAATTTCTTGATAAGGAAGGATAAAGCTTATCCTCCTGTGGGTCCCATCTTTTCAAAAGTAAGAAAGAAATATTAAATTAGTCAATTTTTACCACTTTAATTTTGAACCATGGTTCTAACCATCTGAACTATACAGGTTGTTAAGATTTAAATAATTAATAAATATTTTAAGTCCTAAAATCTATATTCAACGTGTCATGGTCAAAATTTCTACTCTTGCCACACCAGTACAAAAGACAAATCTTGCATTAAAAGTTAATACGGGTCATTACATGATTTGTGGGAGTTAAAAATACCAAATTGTTCTTTTAGGCTTAGGTTTGGAATGACCTTACAAAGAAATGTTATTCATAGGAAGGATGGTGGGGTGTGAAGTGAATTTCTATTGAGGAGAGGGTGCAGGCCGGCGGCTATCAATCTGTATTGTAAGCTGATCCTTTTCATGTTCATTTAACGTTCCTTCCGTCGAAAATATGCTGTTTTGTGTTGTCATTTTGTCTAGCTTATAGTATTCCCACCTGGCCATTGAAAGGGATGCTTCTAAAGTCTACGGTTGGATTGATTCACCCCAATTGGACTTGATGCAACTCATTAAACTAGAGCTGGAGAGCTAACGTAATTCTAGTTCTGGAAGCGGATGTTGCCAATCTATGTCATCCACATCAGCATCATTTTTAAGTCTTTTGACTTAGTAGAGTTAGATATAGGGTCAAAAGGACTGAGCCTCATCTTTCGTGTTATTTCCGAAGCAATTGAATTGTAAATTTGACTGTGGATCGTTTCCTGAGAATTGTTTGTTGTAGAAAAAGATACAGGTTAGACATACAAATTAGTCGTGGAAAACCAAGTTAGCTAGAAATTAAGAAAATAACTAAACTTTCCTAATCATTTGTTACACCACGTTCAGCTATTATGTCCAAATCGTTAGAGACAATGTGGATGGAGGAGAATTCGAGAAGAGACGATTCGCATCCCTTGAAAGATGTAGGCAAAGGCAACTCAAGAACAGGCGCGCGCCTGCTTCTTTGTCGGAGCAGTGATTATCAGAGTAACTCAAAATCCATGAGAATTGTATTTGGAACAGTAGTCTAAATCGGAGGAAAACGAAAATATTGAAGAAGGGAATGAAATAAATCCCACAATCCAAATTGGACTAATTGAGGAATATTAAAGGATAGAACAGTTAAATTCCAATCTTGCAGCAGAACACAACAATTAATAGTGCAACGTTCATTGAAAAAAAAAGAAAAGAAAAGAAATCCTCAGTGTATGTTCATGTCATATATCGAATCAATGCCAACTGTTGAAAATCAAATATGAAAATGAAAGGTAATAAACATAGCCTGTTATCACAAATAGAAAACCACATTTCTTCATAGTCCAAGAATGTTATAGCTAGTTTTCTTTACACTGTTTCTTGTTCGGATAATTATAGGAGTTTCAAATTCCTGGAGAGAGATTCGGCTACCAACAGTCTCTTCAATAAGTCTCATATTCATAGCTGGACCACGCAAGCCATCTATGGGTGCCCAAATCCAATAACAAGCCCAACATCTACCAAGATGTGACTGCAGTTGTCAGTAGTTTGTGCATGTAGGATCATAGAAAAGATGCCGAGTTGAGTAAAAATCACCTCGGATAATGGATGAAAATTCATGGGCCGGACTACAGATGCTTGAACAATCCAATATATTAATGACCAAATTGGAAGAAACCGAAGATCAAGCATCGAAAGATTACAGGTATGATCATAAGAACAGACAAAATATATAACATGCCCCATGAGAAAGAATAATTGGAAAGCTTTAGTGAAACATTACAGTCAGATCAGATGTTTTTGGGCAATCGATCAGTAGATCTATCTTGCATTAGTATATTATGAACAAACGGACACTTGCAACCACTTTGCACTAGCCAACCAAAACAGGGACCACCTTCAGGGTGGTTGCCAAATGAATGACAAATGCTACACATTGGCGGAAGTGAATTCATGGTGACAGAGACCTGACCTTTGGAGTAACCTCACCTGGATGTGATGCCCATTTTGAGGTGTTGACCATCACTGATTCATTATGGAACTGCCTTTATTCTCCCTGGAGCAATTTACATTGCCCTGAAAGTCAAGTCATTCTAATCTATTATGGGCAAATCGCTACTTGGGACTCATCACCCTAGTCAACTCTGGCAGTTGCAACCGCATGATCCTCTTCAGCATTGCCTGGATGTCTCTGACAAATGCCTCAATCAGGAAACATAGGTTGAATGCTGAAGTTAACATATCCATGCATGATCATTTCCTTATGTTGATATCATGCTACAGATGAGAAGGACTTGAAACAGAGTTTAACAAAATTTCCCCAGGTCATCCTAATGGTTGGACAAAAGATTAGAAGATTGATGAATCACATAGGAATCTTTCAATTTCAGTCAGTGGACCACCTAGTCAATAAACCACGGGCCTCACTTTCTACAGATGATGACGTGCTCGTCCTTGCCAGAGTATCATGTAGTTCTGTCCTCTTAAATGTTTGATCACTTGGCAGTGGGCCTGGAAATTAAATGAGAAGTAAGAGAACATTTTTTCGACTCCTGGACCACATCAAAAAGCGTTAGCTCTGGCCTGTATGCATCGATTGGAAGGGAAGAAACAGTGGGTCCATGAAGCATTTAAATGAGTGGCTTCCATACATACATATACCCTTGTCTGATGGCCTTTTGCTCCCTATCTTCTTTTGCAGATTTCAAGAAATCACCTGCCTCAGCAATGGTTCCTTAAAACTGTATGTAAATGCCTGCCTTTGCTTAGATAGATGCGGCTCAAGATAATAGTGTTGCCTTGAATTAACCATGTATATAATTGTTTTGCTATTGACTGTATTTTAACTCCTGAGCCCACCATGATTGTTGTACGATGCCAATGTGTTGATATGAAGATGGTGTGCAGTTCGCAAGGTTGGCTGGTTGCAGTAATACTCATTCTCAAAATAGGATTGATGGTAAAACAATTACTAACACATTTGACACCAATAATTGTAAAATCCAATGGAAGTTTAAATGGTCAACTAATTAGCACGATTCGAACCGATTTAACCAACCAAAATGGTTAAAATTTAGTTGAAACATTTCATATAAATAAAAATAAATATCATATTTATGATATTTCAGACAAATATATAAACATCAACATGTCAAGGATGCAAGGTAATATATTTACTAATTAGTTAATTCCATAAGTATAGTTAATCAAAAATTCACTTAAAAAAAAGGCTCTTTAATTTGACAGAATGTCAACGAAGTTCCAATTCTGATTTAATTAGTTCGAACATACTTGTCTAGTTTAATTTTGATAATATTACTCTCGACTTTGCAGATTTGTTATTTTCACAGGTTATCCACCATTCAAAATTGAATGAAAAAAGCTTTTGTACATTTCTTGGTGGCCTTTTAAATGAGATCTGAATAGAAATATTTATTTGTTTGAAATTTATACCGTAAGTGCACAGTATCAAGTTTTGTAGTGTAGTGATGAGAAGGTTGTCGTATCCATAGGAATTAGGTATTCTAATTACTCACTAGCTATCACCATAAATAATTCTAACTTTATCTGAAAAATTGAGTAATACAAATTTAAAGAATAAAAATAAGAAAGCTTTTGGTGGTAGAAATCAAGGCAAAAAAACTCTAGAGGATTGAATTCACTTGTGCTTTAATCATGGTGTCTTTAACTTATTATGTATTGATTAGTTTTATCAATTTATAGATCAAAAATCCCAATGTACTTAACCTCCTCTCCTGAATGTCAGGCCAAGTATCTATCCTCAATATCCCAATTTTGATATTCCTATAAAAATTAGAATATTAAAAATACATTAAGATTATGGTTCTTCTGAATGATCTCACAAAATCTAAAAGTTTTTTCAAGTCATCTAGCATTCCATGTCGTCATGTTTAGATCCCATTCAGCATTACCTCTCCCGAGTGTCAAATCCCAAATGCATGATGATTCAATAAATGGCTAGTAGATTGAAAGATTTAATCATACAACATTACAAATAAATCTCTGAAACATACTCAATAAAATAACTTATTGATTAAACCATGACTTCAATACAAGATCCATCTCCCCTCTAAAAGAAGAGGTTTAGTCACTTATATTCAAATTAAAAGACATAGCATTACCATTCAACATTGTCTAAAATTTGAATATAGAGTTTAATCCAATTACAATTAAATAATGGGAAGCAAACATCGAAAGATTCGAGAATAAGAATGAAAACAAACTCTTCTCCTTTGGTTTCCCTTGCTGGAAATAGGCTTGAAGAAAATCTCTTGAAAATCTTTTTTCTCTCCTCTTCTCCAGCACCAATCCAACCTTCAAGCTACCCCTCGTTCTCCTAGGGCGACCTCTCTAAGCTCTTTATACTCCTTATATTCAACAGTTGTCTTTTTGTAGCTTTTCCAAGAAATCCTCGAAGATCCGGTGTCGTTTCCAACACTTTAAAAACATACGAATCTGTATCTCCAGCTACAGTGCTGTGACACAATGCCATGACACAAAACCTTCTAACTCCCAAAATTCATTATAATGTCGCGGCATAAAGTTTTTCTGCCCAAAATTCATGTTTTGAGTCTGTGTCGCGACACATAGCTTTCTGTGTGCCACGACAAATAGCTTTCTGTCTCCATGTTGTATTTCCTATGCCATGGCATAGAGCTTCTTGTCTTTAGGTTGCATTTTCTATGCCATGGCACTGGCCCTTCTATCAGACATAGGTCTACTATTATGGTCATAATTTCGTCATTTCAACTCAAAATTGTATGATTCTTCTTGCATTGGTCAGATAATTTTGAGGTATACAACTATTATATTGAATATATTTTCTAAATCATTCTCTAAATATGTCAAAATTGAACCACAATTGATACCATATTTTGCACATCTAAAATTGGATTGAAGTCTGAGATAGGTATAGTATTTTGGACGTAACTTCCACATATGAATTCTAAATCCAATGATTCTTAATGTGTTTGATAAATGACTTCAAGGGCTTGAACTTTGATGTTGACCACTTTTGTTGATTCAACCGTTAAATATACCAAAAATGCGAATTTCGAATACATATGTGTTGCCAATTTGGTGTCATGGCATTGACTTTCAGTGCCGCGACACTGATTTGCTATCTCAAATAATCTTCACATTTCAAATTCGGTGTGTGTTATCCATCATTCCTTTGCATTTTCTTCATTTCGGTGCATTCCCTTGTATTTTCTTCATCCATCTTGAAGTTGTGTTCATACAAACCAAACACAAACATAAATACATCAAATATACTAAACATAACTTAAAAACAAAGCAAAAGCTTGAAAAGGCATGATATAAGTAAATAATATTCATTTATCAATATTTGATAAAAAAAAAATAGAAGAAGAAGGAAAGAAAGAAATATGAATAGATGATAGAAATCCCTGTTCCAAATTGTAAAGATGTAATATGAAGCATTGGAAAATTAAGTCTAATAAATGCGAGTTTGGCACATGCATTGTAGGGGGAAATCTTTAAAAGATAGAAATGCCAAAGCTCGACTGCCTCATCGAAAGAGGCTTTTTTTAAAGCCACGGATCACATGCTTGATTAAGGTCTAAGATATACATGGCGACAAATATCGGATTGGCATTGCATGTGTGGCTCCATTTAGTAGTGACTGTATCTAAGCAAATGAACCGCTTCCCAAGGAAGCTATAAGAAATGCATGGATGACATTCTTGGGACCCCATGAAGGAGATTATAAACATCAACATCAACCAAGGGCCAGAGGGTTGTCTTGCTTGTTTGGAATTTTTGTATAGGACAATGGGAGGGTTTGATTCTTCAGATCTGCAGAAGAAACTAGACCTTTGCACAAATCGCCCACTTCTTGCCTGGATAAGGGCTCGAAATTCCAGGATGGTACGGGACCTTATGTCCAAGTTCAGAGTTCGTGCAACTAATTTCGTACGTCTGGTTGAGGAGATGTTGCCTATGTTGGTTTTTTCTAAGGAATGAATGCACATGTTAGAAGATTGGACATACTATGGTCGTTGAAATGGCCCCATCACATGAGAGAGAGAGAGAGAGAGAGAGAGAGAGAGAGAGGGAGGGGGTGCATGATGATATGTTTGAACAGCCAACATGGGCCATGACTGTTGCTGATGTTGAAGGAGATGACGTCGTTATCCTAGAATAACTAGCGATTTACTTTTGCTGACATGAATGTTATTTTCCAAGAAAATGCCTAGCATGATCATAACCTGAAAAACAACAAAAAGACCATGGCCCACCCAAACATGCCATCATGCCTGGGGAAAATCAAATAGAGAGAGACAGAGAATAACCATTGGTTCCTTATCTAATCAAAACCCAATACCGCTTGGTCAATGGTATCTACTATACTGCTTTTGATCTGAATCATTAATTACTGTTAATGGGTGTGCCACTGACATTATCACCTACTAAAAGCTTCCCCATCTCTGCGTCAATGTCAGGTTGCTGGCCAATCACATACCCAACTGGCGTCATCTACCGTTGGGGGATGATCAACCAGAGCTAGTGGGGTATCACTCTTGAGAGGGCACCATATGCTGGCTTCACAAGAAATTCACTCCTATATTAAGTTACACTCAATGATCATCAAATCATAAACAATCACAATGTGATCCAGTTAGGTAAAGGTTAGAGTGAGTTGTACTCTTAAACCATTGCTTATGGACCATTCACCATTCTGCGCACTTGGTTGGTAGAGAGTAATGAAAAGGACAGCCACCAGACAGAGAGAGAGAAAGAAAGTATTCACCTAGCTACGACCAAAACACCCCAATAATTCAAGAGTAGGTGAGTTTGGAAGCCGCTTTTTTTGAACGTGCCCTGAAAAACTCCGTAGGTTGCCCACGCGAAGCTTATTTACATGTTAAATAATACACCCACCATAGGTCTACAGCCCACCGCCCGCTAACGAGCACTTCATTTTTTGGACTAACGTATTCCACACACCCCAGCCAAAATCTCTGAACGTGTTGAAAGTAAACATTCATTACCTAAATAGAATCTTGGGCCAAGTGTCTCATTTCAACTGGGGAAATAGTGGGAAATCAGACTTAGATAATCAACTATAGCTTATGTTTTATGGTGTGTTTGGATGGGGTAGACTGCTTTCTCTACTTCTTTTCTACTGTACTACTTTTACTATGTTTAAAAATCATACATTTTCGTGTCATTATTTTACTAATATTATCTTCTATTCTGCTGACTCATGAGCATTTATTTACTCTTCCACGCGCTGATCGTCAGGCTGAGGAAGTAAACGGGAAATGAGAGCGAGACCACCCGAATCCGTGGACCCTCGCGTCGTCACAAGCTGTGACTTTGCCCAGCTGTCTACTGCAGCTGAAAACCGCTCCAGAACACGCAGTCTGTGGGGTTCTATGAGTCTATGGCATAAGCTAGGACGCTCAAACGCTAGCGACACCGTCACGCAGCCCATTCCTCAAATGGGAACTTAAAAGACTGGGTTACCGGCGATTACCATATAAAGCCACTGTTCACGCCACCGGACAAAATAACTCTACTTAAGAGGTTAATTATAAATGTCTCCAAGAAAGAAAAAAAACAAAAAAGAGAGAAATAGAGAGAAGCATGATCTTCATTTATGGTAAAGACCCAAAAAAATCAATAAAAATACAAATATAAAATAAATAAAAGATAATAATTAAAAACGATGAAAACATTGGACGTTTAAATTTTTTAGCAACACCCCATCATAAATTAATGTAAAAAGGTTGCAAATAGATATGAGATTTTGACGGGGGGCGGTATGCCGCACACCGACTTCCAGAGAGCACCATGTGCATTTTTCATCGTTGCCCCGTATAAAACCAGAGCCAGAGATGGTGATGGCCACGTAGACTACCGAAAATAAATTAAAAATGAGTCCACACTCCACTCACACGCACAATTACTCTGCCTGTGGACCGCCTAAATCACCACAATTGCAATAAATTCACCGTTCGTACCTCCGTTATCACAAACAATGAGGTGTAATTTGGACACACCATGTACAAGCTACAGGTATGAAAGCCGTCGTTTTCTTTTTTTAATGAATTCGAGACATCTATCTTCCATAATTATTATTATTATTATTATTATTATTACATAATTCCTATTTTCTTTTTAAAAATTCAAAAGTTTTTTCTATTCTATCTTTACTCGGTTCATAATTAATTTACTTCTGCTGCTGAAATCACCAATGACACTTTAGACACTTTTTTCTTTTATATTTTCCAATTTTACCATCTCTCGAACACACCAAGACATTTCCAAAGCGCCATGGTCAACATTATTCTCTACTTAATTTTAATTTTAAACTATGCAAATTTACTTGTCTAAGTCACCTTCCATTAATAAATTAGCTAAATAATAAAATATTGATGTCCCTCTTTCCTCTACCAGTCCCATCAAATGTCGTCGTCATCCAACTGACGCAGGTATATGCATTTCAGATTTCATCCAACATTATTATCATTTTTTATTTCGCTTACCTGCGGAGAAAACGAAATAAAAACTTAAAATAATTTTATTGTATATGAATAATCTTGTTTGCGTTGATTTTTAGCATCTGCAAAATGATTTTTTTAAAAAAAGAGTAAAAGAAAATTGTAGGAAGGAGAGAGAATATGGGAACCTGTCTATTTCAAACTATTATTTTATCATTTATTACATCTGGTAAATATTACAATTGAGGACAATACACTTTCCTTTGATCCTTTGTCTCTGTCTTTATTCATGGGAAAAGAAAAATATACCCCTCTACTCTCCCTGTCGAGGGATTACATGATCCCCGGCCAGAGATTACATGATCCCCGGCCAGAGTAAGTACCACCTACCGTCGTCGACCTCCGCTTTACGATCCAGACCCTTGATACATGGATCCGCGTGGGCGGCCATCAAACCAACGCTCCAGATCATCCGCCGAGCCGAGAATCATGCAATTCCTTCGCTATAATTACCATTTTATAGAGAGCAGAGACACAAAAAGGAGAAGGAAGAGGAAAGGGAAAAAAATAGACCTAACGCCGTTAAAACGGAGCCGCCCGTCAGACATCGACGCTGCACGACACGGGCTGCTGCAAGCGGATCGGTCCAGCTGAGTTGTACGAGAGGAACGCCGGGCAATTGACGTGGAGTCGGTAGTGGCCGGAGTTCCATGTCCCGACCTTCCATCTCAGCCGTCCGTCGATCTTGATGCTAAGCGGTATGAAGCCGACGTTCTGGTCGCCGTAGAGGGCGTTGGTGAGATAGGTGGAGACGGGGACGTCGCTTCCGTAGAGGAAGGGAGACCAGACGGTGACGTCGTTGTGGCCCTGGTAGGTGGGCTGGATGACGGTGTTCAAGGTGATCTGCTGACTACGGTAACTGGCGAAGACGTTGAGATGACCGTAGTAGATGCCGACCCGATCCATGCGGTTGCGGGAGTAGATGGTGACCTGCATCACGGTGGTGAGAATGTTAGGCGCGACCACCGTGAAATTTAAGGCCGTCGCATCTTGGAGGATGAAGCGGGGTTTTGTTGGCCTTAGGACTAGCCAGATGACGAAGATGACGAAGAGGATGATGACAATGAACAGCAGCAGCGCCGCAAGGAGGAACCCGAAGAACTTCCTCCTCTTGCGCTCGTGGCTACCGCAGTCCTTGCCGCAGTCCTTCGACATCTCGACTGACGGCTGTGGTTGGGAGAGAGAGAGAGAGAGAGAGAGAGAGAGAGAGAGAGAGAGAGAGA
>JAYJMB010002495.1:0-15210 GCA_036873735.1 Pouteria campechiana
ATCTCCTCGGTGGTGCAGGGGCTTTGCCCCCATGGTACGGACCATACGCCATCGTGGACAACAACTTGGCGCCGATGGCATTAATCCAGTGTCAGCGGTGCCGAAAGATTTTGTGGGTATGACATTAGGTAACAAAGTGGCGCCAGCGGCAGAATATCATAAAGACATATTTTTGGCAGTTTGGTGTGGATGAATTTGAGGGTTTTCCAATAAATATATGTTATTCCTGTAGAGAGAGAAGTTTAGCATTTTTGAAAATTTTTCTCTTGTTGTAGTTTCTCTCTTTCTCTTCTCTTAATTGTACTTAGTCTTTGATATAATGTAACCCTCCTCCTTTGCTCGTGATTTTTTTCCATTAAAAGGGTTTTTCATGTAAATCAGTGTGTTGTTTTGTAAGTTTGTTGGCTATTATATTCACCTAATTCTTCTTAGAAGTCAGCCAACTCATGTTTAATGGATGGAAGTTGCCCGGACTTGAAAGGATTAAATCGCTTGTATAAAGGATAACAATAGGTTGGATTGAATTGAGTTCGAATTGAAAGTAAATCCTTAAAATTGGAATTTTTTACATAAATAAATCACTTTATTCAAATTATAAAAAGACATTTTTTATGAGATTTGTGACAACGTTAAAGAAAAACACTATATGGGGGATAATCTCACTTGAACAAATCGCAGCTGCTGTGACCCATCATTTGTTTTCTCCTGATACGGTAAATTAGGTAACAAACTTATGTGGTTGGCCCCAAATTCTTATCGGATGTGGCTGGTTAACAATTGCACTCTTTATCTATTCTTTTGGTAAACATGTAGCTAGTCAAACCCAAAGTCCAAGCGGGCTTAGTTTTACCTTGATATAAAAAACTGAAGTTATCCGTTTAAGGTTTTAGTCTCATTACCGCTTATAAGGTTTTTTTTTTTTAGCAATCTATTAGTAATTTTAATTGATTCTTTAGATCATTCCTTTTAAGGGTAAAATCTATGACTAAAAAATAACAATAATTAAGCTTTAATGTCATTTTATATAAAAGTTGTCATTTCAAGATTTAAAAATACTTTTGACTCAAATAGTATTTTGATGAATGGCCTCATATATCATGGCACCTATTTCACAAAGCAATTATCAAAAAGCCTTTCTACAACATGCACAATCGGAGCTCACGTTTTCCTCACTCTAATGACAAGGAATTAGTATGTTTTAAAGCCTACATAAGCTAATCCACTTGGATTTAAATTCCATGCTTACATATTCATATGGCCCGTTTGCTTACGTATATCATTTGAAAAACTTGAAGTCCCGGTTCTTTAAAGTCTAGTGTCCATTTCCGACCAACATTCTGTCTGGCCCCGCCCTTTTTTTTTTATCCTCAAGCTAAAATAGATATTTAATCAGTACTCGGCAACGGCAAGATGGATGATGAACGGAGGCTTCCAATATTTGCAAATTAATTAAATTTGTCATCTAGTCCGATAACTCGTGAAATTTTCTTTGTTTAATACCAACGGTCAGCCATCACTTAAAGAATAATTGGACCACCACTGAACTACTTGTATAGTTTACACGTGTAATGAAAATCTTACTGCACATCAGGTGGGTCCCATCATGTCGATGATGCGTACAAGACATGAGGATAAGGCTTCTGTAATGTTCTGGGTAAACCTCATTAATTTAACCAAGTGGATTGGTTATATCTTCTACGTAGTGGGGCCAACCTGATACACATGATCTCCCATTGTGGCTTAGTTTTGACCCGGGTTTGTTGGCCTAATAAATCTAAAGGGGCGGCAGTAACATACTCATGTGGAGTAATTTGTAGGAGCTTTTCTTTTCCTGCATACTTATTCCTATGAGATCTGTTTGACTTGTAATAGAAATGACATGTAGTAGTACGACTTTTGATAACAATTTTAATATCCTATTTTTTCATTATTATCCATTGTTTTAATAAATTTTCTTCACTTTTACATTAAAAAAATTTATTTTGCTTACATTATCACCTACAATATTTTTTTATTGTACTCTTTTTCTCACTACAAGAAAAATCACTTAATGTAACCAATTATATACAGCTGACCCAAAATGGTTGCATATAGTATTAGATGCAAAAAAAAAAAAAAGGCAGTGACTCTACAGTAATCCTTTCATTACTCATAGATGCCTCATATAAATTACTAAATAGGCATATATAATTGGGAAACAAAACCCATAAGCTTTTATATCATTCAAATAATGTTAATATTTTAGTTTACTATATATAATCACACATATATATATGACTTGGGGTTAAAAAATTATAGTAGTATATGCGTTATTAATCAATTTTGAGGCATAGAAATTACCCATGTAAAATATGCATAGACATATTATACTACAACATTCATGATTGCATGAAAATATTTTTCCTTTTTGAGTTTAATGTTATATGCAGCTGACCACAATCAACTATATATAATATTATATGCAGCTTACATCGGCTACATATAGTAGTATATGCAGCCGATCCAAAAGGGCTACATATAGTATTAAATGTAAAAAAAGGCAGTGACTCTACAGTGCTCCTTTCATTACTCATAAACGTCTCATATAAATTACGAAATAAACATATATAATAGAGAAAGACAATGCACAAGCTTTTATAACATTCAAATAATGTTAATATTTTATTGTACTATACATAATCATATATATATGATTTGGGGTTAAAAAATTATAATAATATATGCCTTGTTAATCAATTTTGAGGCATAGGAATCACCCATGTAAAATATGCATGGACATGTTATACTACAACATTCATGATTGCATGAAGATGTTTTTTCTTTTTGGGTTTAATATTATATACAGTCAACCATAATCTGCTATATATAGTATTATATGCAGCTGACATCAACTGCATATAGTAGTATATGCAGTCGACCTAAAAGGGTTGCATATAGTATTAAATGCAAAAAAGAAAAAGGTAATGACTCTACAGTGCTCCCTTCATTGTTCATAGACACCTCATATAAATTATGAAATGGGCATATATAATTGGGAAAGAAAACCCACAAGCTTTTATAGCATTCAAATAATGTTAATATTCTAGTCTACCATATATAAATTATATATATAATTTGGGGTTAAAGAATTATAGGTGTATATGCGTTGTTAATCAATTTTAAAATTTTAAGGCATGAGAATCACCCATGTAAAATATGCACAGATGTGCTATACTACAACATTCATGATTGCATGAATTTTTTTTTTCTTTTTGGGATTTATTATATTGCACAAAGATGTACTATATAACATAAAAAAAAGAAAATTATGAATTTACACACTGGGGTCAGCAAATGGGTAAATTTTTGGAGATACTTAGAATATTTTGGTCATATCTTCCTTATCAAACTCGAAATTATATTATTTTTTATTTTTTGAATAGATAATTTGAATGACTACAACTTTAATGTTAAACATATTCTTTGAATTATCCTCTATATATTCTAAAAAGTTTCCTAAAGTGACACCTTTTAATGATTTTTACTTTTCAGTGCATCCAAAGTTCTAGTGATAGTTACAGTGTCTTGGTCATATATTCCTTGTAAGAGATTAGAATAATATGATTTTTTTTTTGGACAAATCATTAGAAGATACACAACTTTCATGTTAAACACTTTTTCTGATTCAACCTATATATATGTCAAAAATTAGTTACAATTGATGCCTTTGTCATATTTAGATGCACTAAAAGGTAAAAACTATTAATAGGCGTCACTTTGAGGTAATTTGTAGGATATATGGACTCTGATTTAGAGAGAGTGTTTAACATGAAAGTTATATTCCTTCAAATTATCTGTCCAAAAAATAAATAATTATATAATTCTAAATTTAGAAGTGAAATATATAACTAAAACATTGTAATTATCTTCAAAAATTTATGTGACAGGCGGTATACCACTGGCGCTCATGCATATCGTCTGCAACTCAGGTGCAATCCCAGCCTCCCCCAATAGCACCCACAATGGTTATATTTAGAAAAATTAGTCTCCTTGAACAACCACAGGAGATATGGTGGGCATCCGCACTTATTGACTAGAGCACAGGCGATATGGAGGGTGCCCGTTGTACTGCCTGCTAAATGAATTTTTAGAGATAATTGTAGTATTTTGGCCATATATTTCTCATACAAATTCATAATTATATGATTCTTAGTTTGTTGGATAGATAATTTGAAGGGATATACTTTTTTTGATTCAGTTTCCATATACCCCATAAATTGCCCCAAAGTGACATCTATTATTTTTTTTCACCTTTTAGGGCGTCTGAAGCTCTGGAGACAGTTGAAATTTTTTTGCTATATCTTCCTTATCCAAATTCAGAATTATTTGATTCTTAATTTTTTTAACAGATAATTTAAATTTGTATAATTTTATATTTAATACTAAATAAACCTCAATATATGTTAAACATTAGATACAAATGATAGCTTTATCTTATTTAGATAAATTGAAAGATAAAAATTATTAATATGCATTACTTTTGGGTAATGTTTAGGGCATATATATGTTAATTCAAAAAAATAGTTTAACTTGAAAGTTGTATCACTTCATATTGTTTATTCAAAAAATTAAGAATCACATGATTCTTAGTTCATAGGAGAAAGATACGGTCAAAATACTCCAACTATCTCTATAAGTTCATATGGCAGGCAGTATCACGAGCGCCAGTCATATTGCCTATGCTCCAGTCAATAGGAATAAGTGCCCGCGGTATTGATCGCGGTTGTTGAGGAAAGAAGTGAAGTCCCTGGATGTCCATAGGCACTCGCAGTATCGCCTGCCAATAGAATAAAAAAAAAGCCAGGACATAAAATTCTAATCCTAATCAGCCTCCAACCCTCTTCCTCCCCCCTCTCTTCTTCGGTGCCCTTTGCCCTGCTGCCCCAACCCATGTGACTGATCCCCCACCCCTCATCTCCCCTCTTTCTTCTCTGGTGCCCTTTGCCCTGCTGCCCCAACTTGTGTGACCGCTCCCCCACCCCTCTTCCCCCCTCTCTCTTCGCTGGTGCCCTCTCCTCTTGTGTCTTTTGGCAGAATTTAGTTTTGGAAAATGGTAGCTACCTCCCTGGTGATTGATTTGCCCATGCTTTTTCCATATCTTGTACTAGTAAGTAATATGATTTTCACTCTTAAACTAGAAAATGCTCATACGTGGCTTTCTGTCTTAGTTATGTGAAATAGTGCTTTTTGACTTTTAAGGTCTTTATAAATCCCTCAAGTTGAATTGAGTGTGTTTTGATTGATTTAGATACTAAAAGTGTGGAGTTGAGAAGAAAATAGTGGTTAATGTTGGAACAATATGAAGAAGGTTTTTATTAACTAAGTAGGTAGTTTGGATATTGGAGTGTTATAGTTTACCTTTTTTTTGGGAATATCCTATTAGCTAGTTTCTAGGTTTAGATGGTTGATGGCTCTTTCTTAAGTTGTAGTTTTGAGAATAAATTTAACTTCTGTTGAGATATGGTGCCTAGAATGATAATCAAATGCAATGAGACTGTGCTTCTTCGTAGCTGGAACCCTTTGGCTATTCTCTCAAAGTGTGGGCATGGTGACATGCTACTTGAACCCTTATGGAGAACTTACTGGAATAGAGACTAATAATAATATTGGGCAAGCACAGAGGATGCAGATTATTGACAAGTGCATTTTGCATTATTTATTTTCATTGGTTTGTGATGAATAATAGTTTTTTTGCTCTTCTATTTTTTTTATAGTGTTTGACTGATGGTGGAAACCTTTTTTAGTAATCTAATAGCTATGTTGACATTTTTGTGAATGTTGTCTGGGACATGGATTTCAAGGACAAAAGCAGGTTGTTCAAAAAATTGTCAGATTTCTGAAAGTTGATAATTCTTTTATGAAAAACAGGCCTTTGAGATATAGTCTTGTTCTTAACCCTAATCCAAATTCTCTTTCATATGTTGCTTGTGTGGCAAAGAGGTCTCTTAAGCTACAAGAAGCAATCTTGACTAGTTATCACCATAATGAGGCTAGTCACTATTACCTAAATTCTTCTTTGTTGGCCTTTGCACATACATGCATGTGCTCTTTTGTTTTAAACCATAATTTTTAAAATTAAATGTATCACCACTGCCTAATCTTTAATACATTTTCTTGTTCACAAGAATTTAACTTTTAGTTATTTTCCCCCCTTTTGCTACTGTTATCTTGTGTGTTATATTGAGTTTGTTGCTTCTTACATTGAATGCCTTTGTTTGTATTAGGTGAAGTTTACAGAGCTCACTTTAGACACTTTTAGAATGCTTTAGTGTCTAGAGTGGGAACCTAGTGGTTCCTTTTACTAGACAAAGGTAGTTGACCTTAGTCTAAATGGTCCTAGCATTTCTTAGAATGGAGGTTCTAAGTAGTACTATACCACCTTCTCTCAAGAAATTATAGATCCTACTTTGCCTCTAAATCCATGAAAAGCAATTTTGTATTGTCCAACTGTACGCATTTTATAGCAGTAAATATCAATAGTCAATGCTCATTACATATCCATTTCTTCTTTATGTTATTTACCTACTTTATTTTATTTATTGTTTCGACATTTTCATTATTGTTCGTGCTTTCCAATATTGGTTAGAATTGATCTATAAAGCCTAACCCATATTAGTATAGCTTAGTCATGGTAATTTGTATGATGACTTTTATGTTATATGTGGGTTAGAATATGGGTCCAAGGAAGCTATAAGATATCTGTTGTCTCTTTAGAAGATAAATATAATAGGAATCCTAACCCCTTTGTTTTTCTATCTATCGATAACATGGAAACCACTAAAAGTTGATTTTGTCTTTCTAACTTCTCAAAAAACAAGATTAATGTACATATTTAGTAGAAGAAAATATCTTATTTAGGCTTAACAAGATAGTTGGCATCTGATCTAAACTCCCTATGTTTTTCTACAAACAACCATTTATCTTCCAGGTACAGATTGTTATCTGGCATGAAATGTTTACTATTCCACAATGAATCCCAACAATATCTGTTGTGCATTTTGCCTAGATTATAGTTCTGAAGTTATTATTCGGGTTTCATTTGAAGTTTTCTAGCATATACTGCTTATTTAATTATGCTTGATGGCTTATGAAAGACCATGCCCCACAAAGATCTCATAAAACAAAGAAATTTTTATCACTTCTGATATGTGTAATAGAAAAAATTTCTTATAAGATCTCATATGACAACTTTTAAGAGAATGCCCCAATATTGGTAGTCACTCCAACATAGGACTTTTCTTTGATATAGTCTATCATTGTGGATTACATAAAGAAAAGGTCTACCTTGAGGCTCTCATGACTCCTCTCAAAGCCTTCTGACGTATATATACTAATGCTAAAAAATAAACATTATGCAAGTACTACAGAGGCTTTGCATTTTCTGATTCAGCTTGTAATGATCTATTACTCTATCTTCATTTAAACTACTTATTTTATGAATATAATATCTCAAGTTGTGTTCACCCCTAGACAACAAGATAAATGTTTCTTATGTAGCTAAATGGGTCATCTAGTAGCTAAATGTGAAGGAAAGTTGAAGAGAATCTAAAGAGTTTGATGAGAAAAATGAAAATGTTGCAATTGCCGAAAAAACTTATAAGGTTTATTTGTGACATTTTTATTTTACAAGTACTATAATGATGGTACTTCTTAGTGCATTTTATTTCTATAGTAGTTTTTGGTAATTCTTTGAGCATATTTTTTATTGTTTCTGAACATTTGGACTCTTCGAGAGTATTAGGAATATGAATTTAGAATTCCTAATCTTGGTTTTGACATTTCCCTTGAATGCATTGTGGACAATTTCATCTTCATGTGTTTCTTTGTTGGAAATGAATTTCTACCACACATGCCTACGTCTTAAATTCGTGAGGTTTGTCTGACACAGCTGACCATTCCATCTTTAAATAATTTTGTGAATTTAAGTGTTAATTTTTAAGTCTCTATGAATTATTCGTAGTCTTGAATCTTGGTAAAGACAAAGAAGTCCCCAAGTAATTCTCGAAGCTATGTTGAAGCATTCTTTTCAGTCTAATTAATGATGCTAATTTGGATCTTTTAAAGTAAAATACATGGCATTGTATTGTGGAATAGTTAAAATGATTCAACAAAATAAGTTAGTTTTTGGGTTTCATGAATGTACCAGAGAGAAAGGTGTTGAAACTTTCATTCACTTGTTATCTCATTCAACTTTTCATGAGAGGCCTCAGCATGTGAGTGCCCCTCATTATTATTATTATTATATATAATAGATTAAAGTTATAATTTATGTATACTTGTTACTACTGTTTGACATATAAATTATTATTGAATATAAGCATAGGGAGCATCAAAATGGCTATATTTTTTAAGTAGATTTGGTTATGTAAAATTTTTTGGTGCGTATAATCTAAATGCAACCAATAAAACGGTTGCATATAATTATATACAACCAGCCAGCAGGAAATGACTATATATAATTATGTGTAATTAATGTAAAATAGTTGCATACAACTATATGCAACCATCAGAAAAATAGTTGCATATAACTATATGTAGTCAGCAAAAATGATTACAAAAGAATATATACAGCCGACCAAAAAAATGGCTACATATGACAGCAAAAAACGATTACATAACGGCTGCATATAACTATATACAGCCAGCAAAAAATGACTGTAAAAAACTTAATACAACCAGCAAAAAAATGGTTGTATATGACCAAATACAGTAGTTTTTTTTGGTCAGCTATATATAGTTTTTTGCAACCAACAAAATAGTTGCATTTGCCCATATGCAATAAGACATATGTAGTTAATGAGCAACCAATTTTGTTGGCTGCAAAAGAGTATATGCGACCATTTTTTGACTTCGTGCAACCAAAATGTTGACTCCATAAAGTGATTTTTCTTGCAATGTCTATTACATTACCTTCCTATTATACTCTACACAAATAGACCTTTATAAGTCATTATTACGTAGCTTTCATTTTTTCTATATAACATTAACATATTGTCCTCTTTAGTACATAGAAAACTACATTCAAACCTCTAATATTAAGGTTCCATTAATTGTCCAACTATGCCTCTCACTAATAAAATCAACAAAACCTTAGGTTGGGAGTTGAGCAAGGCTCTTCGAGAATCAAAAGAGTGTGATGTACAAGGGAAAGTTCGTGGAAAGTAACCTGAATAGCCCTTGAGAAAGCTATGAAAGGAAGGGGAAAATCCTAAGCAATTGGAGTGGAGTCGCTGCAGGATCATCAGGAATAGAACAATCGGAGCCATGTAGTTGACCCCATCCAAGTGGAAAACAACATATGCAGATGATGACGATGAAATACTAACCACTCAACTGACTGATTTAATATGGATGGCCAAGATCATTTGGGCCGACTTATGCCCAACCAATTATAGCTGAATCCATCCATTTTTCTCGTCCCAGCCTGCGTTAGTAATGATTCTAAGCAGTTCCTAACTTACAGGCAACTCTAGACATCCAAGGCAATTTTAGACATCCATCTACTCCTGGGAGAAGGATGGGTGTAGAAAACAAGTTGAAACCTCGAAAGGATTTGATGGACGGTATGGATCAACCAGTTGGACTGATCTTGGAGCTGTAAAACATCTGGTTCATTTTAGTACTTTATACAACCCTATCTTAAATAAAATACTCGGAGCAGTTGTCAAGCGGGAATCAGCCAAAATCTACAACGTGATTGTTCCAATTGTCAGTTGTGCGGTTTTGTTTGGTTGGATGTGTTTGTAAGCTTCTGTTCTGGTCTTTTCTTTCACTTCTGTTTTGGTGGAATTTCGTTGCTCTAGCATCGCACACGAAGTATAGAGGCTTCAGCAACACCACACACCTACACAGTGCAGCTCACGTGAACGCATGAGGACATATTCTACACTATGCAACTCGCAATGTAAAAACATGCAAGTTTTTTATTTTTATTGATGGGGGAGGTGAAAATGAGACCCACCATGCCATCTTTTTCAATTCATATCCATTCATGTGATAATATCTACCTTGAGTAAATTTTACAGATCTTCTTGCTGCCTAGTCAAAAAACATGGGTAAGAGGGGGTTGTATCACTTCACCCAATTTAGATCCTTTGGTCTCAGAAAAAATATACTTGAATATAGAAAACGATAAGCTTAATTCCATACCAAGCATCTACAAATAGTAAATAATAATAATATTAATATTAGGCTCTTTCCTTATTTATTTTCGCTCCATAATCTAAATTTCACTTCATGGATAAGGGGAACTTTTAAACCTCAACACAGTTGGAAGGATTATTGTAACTTACCTCATTTGCACTAGGGTAAGATTGATAGTGAACAGAAAGTGCTTGACCTCTCTAACTGGCTGACAGTTTGCAGCATCACACCTCTTTACTGAACCAAGGAGATTGGCCGAGAGTGACAGACTGTCAGACAAGTAATATATGAAGATTTCGTGTAAGTCTACTGTCACACAGAGTACTGTTGCATGTGGTAGTTTGTCATGAGTCTATCAGACCTTGGACAACATTGCCAGTGACGCTAACTAGCACTTGGGCATTTAGAGGTGAAATGGTTGTGAACTTCTGGTTTCAAGCAATAAGTTGCCAGCCTTCAAAACTTTTTACATTTCCTTCACCTATGACTCGAAATTTCATGTTGGAATTACATAACTGAGAAAGATATAAAATCGACTATAGAAAGATAAAACTTTAATTAGAGATTGATAGATTACCTACTAGGTATGTATTTAACCTGAAGTGATTAAAAATTGGTTGGCCGCTAACCATACAGGGCCTAAATAATTGGCAAGTAGAATACAAGCATTAGGAGTTGATAATCGCATGCAAAAAGGTAAAACGAGTAGAAATTCCAAAATAAAAAGCATTCCTTTTGCTGCTTATCCTTTCTGCTAAATAATTGAGAGGTAGAATACAAACATTAGCAGCTGATAATCACATGCCATGGTAATAAGCAAAAAATCCAAAAACAAGAACACGTCCATTTGACTGTGTTTGCTCTGATGGAACGAAACATGAAAGTACCGTTCTTGTTCTGCTCATTTGTCGCTGCATCCATGATTATAGATGTAATGTCCCACTTGAAAACACCCATGGAGATCTCCCTCGCATCTTTCCGTATTGGCCATATCCCATCTGCTTGGCCAATTGCACCCCAAGAACATAACACATGCATGTAGCGTACTATACATGCCAACCAAAGCATCTTTCAGTCTCTTCTTGAATCATTGACGCATGAGCATCAACACCAAAGACCTAGTTTCCATGCACGTTTCCATATGCATTTATCCTTTTCCGTGAATAGTTGATATATATGTGGTCATGCACGTTGGACATTGCCACCAATCTCTCAAGAACAACCTGACTATCGAGCTGCCTTTTCCTCAAGGCCATCTCCTCCTTTCTGGGTCAATTTACATTGTAATACGTAGGCGATCCCCGTCGAATCCGGTCGACATGATGGTCCGGCCCTATTTGCTCCTATGTGGTTGAACATAGATTGCTAAGTATCAGCAATTCAACACATAAAGGAGATTTGTGTTATTTTGGCTTATGCTTTTACCTCCACCCACTTTCTTGTTTCTTATTTATCCTCACGTTGGTGTCTCTTCTCCTTCTCTTTGTCTGTTTGATAAGAGGTCTTCTGTCCTTTTCTTTGCAATGCCTATGTCATTGTAGCATGAGATTTCAATGCATCTCTCTGTCCAAAACCGCCCATCCCTTTTCCATTTCCCACCTGCCCCATGTGACACTGTCCACGCATGCCCTTCCACCACATGCCCCGTATTTCTTTATATCCCTTGGATTGGCCATACTTCTTGATTCCTATCTATCATTCGGGTTACTCTGCTTTCAATGGGCCGATTCACTGGCTGATGATTGTTCATGTCAAAGTTCTAGTTCTGAGTAGGTCAGACTCAGTTTGTTTTTTGACAAAGATGAATCAATACAGCTTTGAGAAGAGTACAAAAACTGATTGCCCTAGCCAATTTTTAAGTGTAAAATCTGGACTTAATGGGATGATCTGATTTCTTTCAAAGGGCAGTTTTCAAGTTGAGAATGAGAGAGGAATAATAGTCTTATCGTATGTCCAGCAAACAGCATCCATGGTTGTGTCGATAGGCTCATTTTCGTTGTTTTGCAAGGCGGCGTGTCGGTGAATGGTTGAAGGATTAGGACATCACCTAATCACGTCGGTATGAGTGCTTTTGTTTAGTTCATTTAAAATGCGAAAGTGTCATTCTTTGTTTACTAACTCATCTCATCTCTCATCTTCCAATTTTCTACATGATTTAAAACAGAAAAGTCTATTTTCATGCCACTTCTTCTCCCATACTGCAGACAGCCCACGTATATCTTTGAAAAGACATAGGAAGCATGCCAAATAGTACCGTTTGATTGGATGGTTGCTTCATTGAACAGTCATCTCTTGTTTCTACCTCATGGGTCTTTTTAATTATTTGGTCTACATTTCTTGTTCTTGTATTTTTCCCTCTTAGAACCTAATTTCTTATGCAAGATTATTAATTTATTTATTTAAAGGCATTGTTAAATGGTCCACATCCACCCAAAATGACCAGCCTCTTTATGAGAGTTTTTTTTTCGCATATAGTCCACAGATATATTCCAAGCCTCTACGTGGAAATACTAGAAATGGACAAGAGAATATAAATAGAGTAAGCTTTTTATTGATAGTATGTTAAATGGGTTAATTCCACTCCAAAATGACTAGTTACGTTATAACATTTTTTCATTTCTAGATACTTTCTGAGCATCTAAGAGCATGTTTGGATGAGGGTTTATAGGCAAAGGGTGTAATAGCCATTGCACCTTTTTACGTATTGCAGAATTTACTAAGAGCAAACATAATGTGATGTGACTATGTGTTGTAATGTCATATGACCTGTTGTTTAACACCCACCCTAGTTTTATGCCTAGACTCAGTTCTGTGCATTCCCTGGAGTAAGATAATATTTAGTTATTCAAACCATTGGTGAGAAGAAAACATCAGCATGGATGACCCATTTGCCAAATTTCTGGCGTGTTTGGATCTGATGGCTCATTTGCTAAATTTCATGCATGCTCGCATACTTGAAAAAGATTATGCAAATTAAAAAGGCAAAAAGAAAAGAAAATATAAAAAATTATTTCAATTATAAAATAAATAAAGAGAGAGAAATGTAATCGCAGTATAAAAGAAGGGTTAATGGTGCTAGCTAATATATAGAAATGGTATTAACTATAAAATAATTAAAGACAAAATAGATAAGCGCATTTTTTGAAAGAAGGTTCAGTAGTTATACGTGGTTCAGACAGTTAAATATAAAATCAACTTAAAATTGAGAGTTAAAAAGAGGAATGTTTACCAAACCTTCTTCTTCTGCTCCTATCCAAATAGACTTTACGCCCCGAGTCAACAGGGACTTGTACAAGGGAATTTCTTGGGAGGAGCGACATGGTCTGCCGCTATCCACCATTTGAGCCAAAATCAACTGTGCACCATGATGACCACTCGGTCCACTAAGGCCCAACTGCAGTTAACGCAGAGGCCCACCTATTGTATTCGTAATTTTCGTTTGAGGAAAAAGGGTAAAAGATCTCATAGAAAATAAAATTAAAAGCCACCTTTTCTTTTTCTTTTTTCATATTGATGCAATATTTAACTATTGATAACTAACTTAAGTTTTTATATTTTTATCTACCTTTCTTTGAAAAAGTTTATTTATTTTATTTTCATGTTTAATATCATTTTTTATACTGCTGACATAATTATTTATTTTTTTCAATTTCTTTTTTTAGTTTTCCTTCTCTTTTTCCTCAAACCAAATACTCACTAAAATGAGGCTTTGTCCTAGCGAAGTGTCCATCTCTTGTGAACTGTGATCTCTGTGATCAGTGTCTTCCTTTGGACTCCACCCATGTAAGAAAACTGAAAACTCTTTGCTTCTCATTTCCTAAGCCTGCCTGTCTCTTTTAATCTTTCTCCCAATCTGACGACAAGAAGCTCAGAATACCTCTGGGCCCATTTTCATGGCCCAAGAAATTACATGTTCACAAATATTTATATTTGCCTTGTGGTTTATTCAACATGTATTCAATGTTATCAAAATCAGATCAGTGGTTAAACCGGTCAAGTGTCTGGTTCAAGGTTCAACCGGCCAACTCAACCAGTTGAACTAATTTTCCCCTTTAAAAAAAAAATAAAAAAAATCATACAACACATTCTTGAAAAATCTAAACTATAAATATTAATCCAAATAAATAAATCTTTTTTATGACAATATATTAATTTAATTTAATTTTTTATTTTATTAAAATGTTAAAAGAAAAAAAATTCACTATTAAACCGGACTGCTTAACAGTTGAACCGGTTTGACCGGCAGCTTTGGTCCAGTTTGAGTAACAATGCATGTATCCATACTATCCAAAGCACTGCCCACTTCAACAGAGCCAAGATATAGATCTCACTAGGCCGACTGCCAACACGACATGATGTGTAGTATGTATTTAATGTAAAATGTTCCAAAATTTAGTTTTTATTTTTTGCATTATACAATTGAATTGTCTTTTGTATCCATCCATTGGAAATGGCAGCATGAGTTCCTATGGATTGAAGTATTTTAATCTTTGATTAAAATTTGTGTCAGGATGGTTGACCATAAAATTAAAAACCATATATTCAAGAGCAAAATGAAATTGGTGATTTAATTGTGGGATCTACTTATGTAGTCTTCATGTGAAGATTGATTATAAACTTGTAAAATTTGGTAAATACCCATATAATAAAATATCTATTAAAATTTTGTGATTTATGGTGGAGAAAGTTAGTAGCAGAAATTTGCAAGAACACAACACAAATTATCTTAAGAAAAAATTAAAGATTTAAATCGTTGTTCTTTTGCCAAGAAAAGATTAAGTGGATGATTGTCACTTGGAGAATTACTACAAAATCTATTAATTATTAAAAAAACCCTGCATGTGCAAAAGATAAAAATATCATTGCAAAAGATAAAAATATCATTAGCACGTTCCTCTTTATAAATAAGATAGAAAAGATATTTTTTCTTATGTTATACATTGCCATAAGTTTTATGCAATAATTTATCAAAAAAAATTAAAATTTAAAATATATAATGTTTAGGTGGTCCCCAAATGGAATGCTGAA
>JAYJMB010002496.1:0-15210 GCA_036873735.1 Pouteria campechiana
CATAACACAATTGCATAAGAACAACAAATATCTAAGTATAAAAACATATCTTATGAGTGAATGAAATCCACTCATCAATGCAATTTCAACACATACAACAAATAAAGTCTCATTTAATAACATTATAGTTGTACCACAGAGAGAGACAGATAGAGAGAATGTAAAACCCTAGAGGGAGGAAAATTTTTGAAAAGTATTTGGAGGAGGAGGTGACAAATATAAATGACTGGATAAATGGTAAGAAACATTATTAGGACACTTATGGGGTATCCATCATGTGTGATGGATGGATATGCCTAATGAGAATGTCCATAATTAATTTTATTGTGTATCATAGAGGCATATTAACATTGATAAAGTTAGTAGATGCATCAACATATATAAAGGATGCCCATTACATTGATCAAGAATTAGAAAAATGATTGAATGAGTCAGTATAGATCATGCGGTGCAAATTATTACTGAAAATGGGATTGCTTACAAAAGGGTGGAAAAAATTGGAAGAGAGATATTTTCTTTATTGAACACCCTATGTTGCATATTGTATTGATTTGATGTCAGAGGATATTGATCATTGTCCTTCTGTGTAAAAAATAATTCAAAGAGCACATAGTGTCCAAGTTTATATCAGTGATCGCATTATCAATATTATCAATGATATTATCATCAATAATATTGTTTTAGCCTCTCAGTGATATAAAAACCTATAAAATTGACATTATCATGATAAATTAGCAATAATATCGTTTAAGTAATGATATTATCGACAATGGCATGCGAGGGGGACCATTTTTGACCGCTGTGAGATGTGAAGAGATCCTCCAAACCCATTTTTCTTCCTCTTAGCACCTATTTTTGTGTTCTACCATCAAAATCAAAAGATCCATTATTGATTTTATGGGTGAAAAATTCCATTTTCAAGATCAAATTCGCGTTTTTTGTAAATAGAGCCTGGACACTATGTCGGTATAAAATTACTCATTTTTTTACTATTTTTTATGTTTATATGGTACAAAATTATGTGATTCATACTTGTATTGCATTAAACTATTGATTTAAATAGATTTGAATAATAAATCCGTCAGATTTTGGCAAATTGTGGAAGAACACGCTATTTGGGGAAATCCCTAAATCGTTTGATTCATCCCAAATTAGTAATTATTTATGAATAAAAACACAAATTAAACATAAGATTTGTTGAAAAATACAAATTTTCCATAAAAATTATTATTATTATTTTTGTGTAAAATTATAAATTTTTGGGGAAAACCCTAAAACTACATTTCTTTAAAAAATCAATGTTTAGGTCATGAATCATAAATTTAGTTAGATGTTTTAATTAAGGCTTTGTTTGGAAATTTTTTTATTTTTTATAATTTAATATTAATTATAAATATTTTTTAAAATTATTATAAATATAATTAATTCCTAAAAGTTGTAATTATATTTCTTGATTGATTTTGAATGTCTAGAGTGCTTTTTAGACATTGTTAGATGCATACATTGTGAAAATTTGTATGTCCAAGAATGTTCAAGTCTTTAAAAATGTTGATGTTGTGTGGATAGTAAAGAAAAAAAATCAATTTATTTTGATTGGATGTGTTTCAGGTAGAAATTTGAAGATATCAATAGACAAGAGTGGTAAGGGTAGTAAAGGCAAGACCAAGCCTAACAATTTTGCATGGGATCATGGAAAACCGACTCCAAGCAACCCATTTAAAGTTGAATGCAACTATTGCAAGCAAGTAACTAAGTCAAGGGGGGTCATAAGACTGAGGCAATATTTACCTTGGAGTAGTTCAAATGTTAGGAATTGTCCTAAGGTATCTAAGGAGATTATAGCACTTATGAAGGAGGCTATTTAGTCGAGTACTACTACTAGAAGAGCTCGAGAGTAGAAGGACAAGGACATTGTATTAGAATTGGGTGGTTATGATGTTGATGATGATGAGGGTGATAATAATGATGGAGATGAGAGGGAGTAGATGAAGCATGCTATGGAGGCTAGCAGGGCAGAGCGATAGGTTAAAGAGGAGTCGATTAGGTTAGAGTAGGGTAGACCTACTTTCCATGGTTCTAGAAAGGAAGCTAGAGGGGGAAGCATATAAGGGGAGTTGGATGAAGGAGAGAGACAAAAGGGAGGACTAAAGAAGTTTTTGAGCCATACATCATCTATGAGGGGATCAAAACCAAAGTTGTATGAATAGGCTAGTGGGATGCAGAAGAAGATGACTTAGATATACAAGAAGAGTAGAGATAGTGTAAAGAATCTTGGAACTCGTGTCTCTAGTTTCTTTATTTATGGTGCTATTCCTTTACACTTGGCGGATACTGTAGCTTTCAAGAAAATGATCCATGCTTCATAGATGGAAGGAGAAGGCGCCCTGCCTCCTTCAGTGCACTAGATTAGGGGAACATATCTTGATCAAGAGAATGAAGAAATAAAAGACTAGATGAAAGGAATGATTTGTGAATGGGAAATGTATGGGTTGTCTATGATAGGTGATGGGTGAATCGAGCCCACAAAGCTCAGTATTATCAAATTTATTTTGTACTATAGGGGCACTACAATGTTCTGTAAGTCTGTGGATGCATCTAAGTGTTGAAATGAATGCATGGTATCGATGATTATGTACTTATGGTTCTTATTAAGTTTTAGCATGTAGAATCAAGTTGCAGGTCTTAAAGAAAAATAAGCACAGAAAACATATTTCATGGCAACAAGGCTTAAGCAAGTAAAGAAGCAAAAGATGAAGTGTTATAATAGACAAAGCATGAATAAAAAGGACTTGATTGTTTCCATTCATCTGTCAAAATGGAAAACTACATTTGACGAATGCAAGAAAATTTATATACAATAGAATTTGTTTATCACGAGTAAGCCAAAGTAATGCCAAAGATCATCTAATGAGAATTGATAAAGTTGAAAGAAGTAAAGACTTTTTCAACAAAATAAAAGACTTCATCTACCATCAACAAACAAAGCGAAGAAGCAAGAATCATATGAGAGAGTAGAAACTTCATCTATCTCAAGAGAGTTAATGACCGTCTGCTGTTAACAAACAAAGCAGAAGAAGCAAGGTGCAAAGCAAAAGATTTGTCAGTGATCATCTTTTGTTAACAAACAAAGCAGAGAAATATTCTATGAGACAAAGGCGTGAAGAAAACCTATCTGTAAATCAACACTTCATCTATTACTTACAACAGACAAACCCAACAGACGATGCTCGAAAGCAATAAGACATTTATGCTTTACAATGGAATAGAGAAAAAACTTGAACGGTGAGATTCATTTGGCAACAATAGAAAGAATGATTCGTCTATCACTCATGGAAGACAAAGACGAAGGAACTTTGTATTATTGATAGCTAGACAGATACATTGTCTAACATAAGTAAAAGATGAGCAACAATCAGAATGAATCGTTGGTCTTTCCCCAGCATTAATAACAATCTTTCTATATTGATAAAAGTAGCAACCATTGCATTAATACCTTGACCATAACTTATTGAGAAACTAGAAAACATCTTCTCCAAGGTCAGCGCTGCAGACATTTCAGCATACGAGAAAGTCAGAGAATTCAAAATGAACTAATAAGATTGACTTCTGTCATTAATGAAGTTCACCTACCACCAATGATTAGAATTCAAAGCAGCTATAAATGAAGCATTGTTGGAGTAGAAAAAAATTAAAAAAATTGAGAAAATTATTGAAACCTTCTTGAGAGCATTTACTGATTTGAGCTAAACCTTCTGCAATTCTTTAAGAGTCAAGAGCCTTGCATCCAAACCTTCCTCAACATTTTTTGAAGGCTCTCAATTACCTTCGGGAAGATCATTTACTTCTGTATTCAACTTTCAGAAATCTTCCCCTATACTTATTGAGAAATTTCTATGCTTAAACTTTTGATATTCATTTCTTGTTCCTTAAGCTAGTGGTTGTGACTAGACTTAAGAAGAGCTGTGACTAACTGAGTGCAGACAAGAGCTGTTTGTAAATGCCCCCTAGAACTAGAATCTAGAAGAGTGTTAGGAGCACTGTGATTACGCCCTCTGGAGCTGGAATCCAAAAGAGTGTCAGGGACATTTGTTTATGCCCCCTAGAGCTAGAATCTAGAAGAGTGTCAGGTACACTATTGTATTTCTGCTATTGGGAATTGTGGAACCCAAGACACTCAGAGAAAAGTGATCTTGGAAGAGTGGAGTAAAGTGTTTACTCAAACCACTTTAAAAATTACTGTGTCTTATCTATTTTGTGCATGTAGTGTTCAAGTGATTGATTTCTTTAGGGAAGAGTAATCTTAAAGGGTTTGAGAAATAATGTTTACGTACCCAATTCACCCCTCCCCTCTTAGGTCTTTGCCTAACCTTTGGGACCAAGTAGTATTAGAGTAGACTATATAAACACTTGTGGTGATCCAATGGAAAACCCATCATCCTCATTACAAATATTCGCCAAGGGGCAATCATCTTCCCGGCCACCCTTATTTGATGGAACTAACTTTGCTTACTGGAAGTTAAGGATGAAGCAATTTATTATAGCCAATGATATGGAATCTTAGAGGGCTATTAAAGTTGGAATCACTCTTCCCACTGCTAAAGTAGATGCATGGACCAAAGAGGAAGCCACCTTAATCCAAAATAATGCAAAGGCTATGAACTCTTTATTTTGTGGACTTTCCTCATCTGAGTTTGATAGAGTATCCTCTTGCACTACCTAAAAGGATATATGGGATAAATTAGTGTCTATTTATGAAGGTTCCTCACAAGTCAAGGGAACTAGAAGAAATATGATGATAAGAGAACTATAAAATTTTAAGATGAAAGATGGAGAAAGTATATCTGAAATGTATGCTCGATTTTCTAAGGTTACTAACACCTTGAAAAGTTTGGAAAAAGAAGTTACAAATTCTGAATAGGTAATGAAGATACTAAGAGTGTTATTAGATTCATGGAAGAAGAAGATCACAATAATAGATGAAGCAAAGGATCTGAATACTCTTCTGGTGGACGATCTTATCAACTCATTGATGTCACATGAGCTAATCAAGAATAAAAAATAGGAGCTAACAAAGCCAAAGAAAATTATTGCTCTAAAAGTGACCAGGGAGAGCAATAGTGATCCGGCATCACAATCTGAAGATAATATGGCCATTTTGGTTAGAAATTTCAGAAGGTTTGCAAGAAGCAGCAGAAGAAACACCTCAAGGAGATAGCCTAGATAACAAAGGAAAATGGCTGAAAGAAAGAAGGATCTCTCCACATGCTATAGATGTGGAGGGATCAGACACATGTCACCTGAGTGTCCTAATGAAGAAAAAGTAAATATTAACGAGAAGGATGATAGAAATGAAAATAAACACTATAAGAAGTCTTCAAGAAACTAAGCTAGAGGAATGTACGTGAATGATGAAGACTCATCTGCAACAAGCTCAAGTTAGGAAGATGACAATGATCTTGGGCATCTTGCAAGAATATGCTGCATGACCCAGATGGAGAATGAATTAATAGATCAAATCACCATAAAAGAATAACGCACAACGGACCTGAAAATAGGGTAAAATCTTACTACTCTTATAGTTTGTATGCTTCAAGCTCAAATAATACTTATGTTAAATGCAAAAAATTTGATGAGTTACAATAATCATACAAGTCTCTCTTTAGTGACTTTGAACACTTAGCGAGAAATTTACTCAAAAGAAAAGACACTTCGATGCAATTGTTAAAGTAAATTCCATTCTGGCAGAAAGAAATTTATCTCCACAAACGGAAGTTGGAGATCTGAAGAAAGAGATAGAATTATTAAATAATACGCTGAGTAAATTCTCCAATCTAGGAGAATCAGTGACCAGATTTAGGAGAATCATCAGTCAATGAGAAAAAAGGGACTTGGCCGTAAACAATCATGTGATGAAAATTTACAAAAATTTGCTGGATGGTCCAAGGGAGTAAACCTCATAGAAAATTATCCAAATATTTTTAGGTTCATAATTTTTTCTTGGATAAAAAAACCAATGGAATATATTGCATCTAACAAAGTCCCAAATATTTGCTATTTCTACAAAAAATTTGGACATAAGCTGTATGATTGTTATGCCAAAAAGATGCAAGCAAAAGGTGCTAAGATGAGATGGAAATGCAAAGAATAAGCACAAACTTATACTACATATATTTGCACTAATACCATTGGACCTAATACTTGGGTACTAATAAGGTAAGAAGAAAATATGCTTTAAATGCAGGTAAGTCTCAAAGCTACATCAAGAAATACATGGTTCGTGAATATCGACTATTCAAGACATATGAATGTGAACAAGAAGATGTTCAAAGAATTAAAGCAAATGGATGGAGGAACTGTAGCATTCGGCAACAATGATAAAGGTCTCACCAAGGGAATAGGTAAAATTTATGGCTTATTCAATGCATGCATAGAGGATGTATTACATGTAGAAGGACTCAAGCACAATCTGCTAAGCATTAATTATGTGACAAAGGTCTCAAAGTTGTGTTTGAACCATCTGCATGTAATGTATTCAGTATAAACAATGATATACTATTTAGCAAAAAAATATATGAAAATATTTATCTAGCACAGCTTGATGATATAGTAGAAAAATGCTTAATTGTAGTCAAGGATAATCCATTGGTATAACACAAGAGGATGGGACATGTCAATATGTTAAATATCAGGTCTCTATGAAAAAAGGATCGTATGTTTGGTCTACCAAAATTAAACTATGACAGAAATCATATATGCAAGTCAATTATCAAAATAGACCAAAGTATCATTCCATCCTAAGAATGAAGTATCTACATCCAGACCTCTAAAACTGTTGCATATGGATTTATTTGAGCCATCAGACATAGTCATAATTGGAGGAAAAAGATACGTATATGTGATAGTGGATAACTATTCTAGATTTACATGGGTAATTGTATTTACTAGCAAAGATGAAGCATCTTCAATGTTTTATATTTTTTCAATGCTAGTCAAAAATGAAAACAAATGTCTATTGTATCCATCCACAGTGATCATGGTGGTGAATTCAAAAATAGAAAATTTATTGATTTTTGTGATGAAAAAGGAATTCACCATAGTTTCTTATCCCCCCAAACTCCTCAAAAAATAGACTTGTGGAAAGAAAGAATCAGACAATTCAGGAAATGGTAAGAACCATGCTAAATGAAAGTAAATTATTGAAAATATTCTGGGGAGAAGCAGTTAGTACCGCTTGCCATGTGCTGAACAAGGTTACCATAAGACCAATCTTAAAGAAATCCCCATATGAGCTTTGGAAAGGAAGAAAACCAAACATCTCATATTTCCATCCTTTAGATGCTTATGCTATGTGTTGAATAATGGGAAAGATAACCTTGGAAAGTTTGATCCAAAGAGTGATGAAGCTATCTTTCTTAGTTACTCTTCAAACAATAGAGCATTTAGAGTCTACATTAAGAAAACACAAGTTGTAGAAGAATCTATATATGTTAAATTTGATGAATCAAATATAACTCTGAGAAAGGAGAGTGACAGTGATGCAAATGAAGCTACTACAAATAGGAAGAAGCTCAAATTAAAGGATTAAGATAAGGGCACCAATGAGGAAAATGTATAAAGTTCAAAAAATAAAGAGGGGGTAAGAGTAGGTAAGGTTCTTTATCAAACCCCTACTGATTTGAGATTTGTTACTCCTCATCTTAGAAAATAAATTATAGGAATGTATATGATGGTGTCAAAACAAGAAGGTTTATGCAAAATGTTTATGGTCATTATGCCTTCATATCTACAATAGAACCAACTAACATTGATCAAGCTTTGAATGATGGAGGTTGGATTTTAGTAATGCAAGAAGAGCTAAACTACGTTGAAAGAAACAGAGTATGGGAACTAGTTCCAAAACTAGAAAATGTTGATGTAATCAGAACTCAATGGGTATTCAGAAACAAACTAGATGGAAGTGGGCTAGTTGTAAGACATAAGGAATGATTAGTTGCTAAGGGGTACTCCCAAGAAGAAGGAATTGATTTTGAAAAATCATATGCCCCTGTAACCAGGCTAGAAGCCATTAGTACTCGCTTTTGCATCTCATATGGATTTTAAGTTATTTCAGATGGATATAAAGAGAGCATTTCTGAATGGGTATCTAAGTGAAGAAGTGTATGTAGATCAACCTCCTGGTTTAGAGAATGATGATCAACTCGATCATGTTTATAAGCTCACCAAGGTGTTATATGGTTTAAGACAATCTCCAAGAGCTTAGTATGAAAGGTTGAGCAAATTCTTACGTGATCATAAATTCAAGAGAGGAAAGGTTGACACCACTGTGTTTATCAAAAATATTGATAAAGATATCTTAATAGTTCAAATTTATATAGATGACATTATATTTGGAGTTACTAATGAAAAACTTTATCAAGATTTCTTAAGGATCATGTAGGCTGAATTTGAAATGAGTATGATGGGAGAATTAAATTACTTCATTGGATTGCAAATCAATCAAAGAAATGGTGGAAATTATATTTGTCAATTTAAATATATTAGATAGATGCTAAAGAAGTTCAAAATGGAAGAAGTTAGGGCAGCAAGCATTCTAATGAGCACATCAACAAGACTGGACAAGGATTAAAAAGGTAAACTCGTAGATCAAAAATAATATAGAAGTATGATTAGATCTCTTCTCTATCTTACTGCATCTAGACTAGATATTCTATTTAGTGTATGTTTATATGCTAGATTTTAATCCAATCCTAGAGAATCTCATCTTAATGTAGTAAAATAAAATTTTAAGTATCTAGTTGACACACCAAATCGAAGACTATATTATCCCAAAGGAACAGATTTTGAACTTATTGGATATTCGAATGCTGGTTTTGGAGGATTTAAAGTCGATAGAAGAAGTACTAGTGGAACTTGTCAATTTCTCAAAAATAGCTTAGTATCATGGTTCTTTAGAAAATAGACTAGTGTTGCTCTCTCTACAGTAGAACCTAAATATATAGCAACTAAAAGTTATTGTGCTCAATTGCTGTGGATGAAATAATAACTTCTCAATTATATACTAAGCTATAGAGACATACCCATTAAATGTCACAACACTAGTGTCATATGCTTGATAAAGAATCTTAATCTATATTCGAGAACTAAGCATATAGAGATTAGACACCACTTTATTAGAGATTATGTTGAAAAACATGATATATGTCTAGAATATGTGCCCACAAATGATCGACTTGCTGATATTTTTACAAAGCCACTATCATTAGATACTTTTGCAACATTAGAGGAGAATTAGGTATGACTAACGTGATGATATCAAAATGAAATCTCTAATGTTACTGTACTTAAAATTATGATGAAAAATATATTCTCTTTAAAACTAAACTTCATCTTAGATGAAGTAAGATATTCGTATAAAGTGCTCTAGTCACACTTCGTCTGAAGATTGATTCCCAAGTCAAGTAGATCTTGTTTCCTTGCTAGAATTATCTTACAACTATAGTTATCACATTCAACTTTATTTTTAGCCTGAGTTATTGTCCCTTTCTTGGAAAATCACATCATACACCTCATATAGCCCCCATAATCAATCTATTTAACCCTTGAATCATAATCATTCTCTGCACCATAACAATGAAGAAACCTGGGGTAGGGTCCTTAGAAAGAAAATCTAGTAGGAAGCCCATCGAGTGGTGGAAATTGAAACACCAAAGGAATCACTCTCATTTTACTTGCTGAGATGATATTGCTTCTGCTTGCAATAATGCTCTAGATCATCTTCACCGACAAAAACATTTCTCTTCAAGATGTGGCTTTGAAAATTATAATTCATATCTCAGGAACTTTTGCCCCTAGATCCAACCTCCTCATTAGTCCAAGCCCTTGAAGAGAAAGGAAAGGAAGCTCCAATAACTTCATTATCATCTCCTTTCCTTCTTTCCTTCCTTAAAACTTTATATCACCCACTGTAATGAAAAGTTCTCCTCTCCCTACCCTCCACCTGATCTGCAGTCTCACACACAACCTCTCCTACTCTTTACATGCAGGCTGAGTGTTTATCATTTTATCATCATTATGTAGTTTTGTTTGTACTGGAATGAAATAAAATATTTTCATTATTCTCTTACTACATCTATTTGTGTGTGTATCTTACTAGGAGGACATACGTCTTTTTGCTTATGAAAAAAGGGGGAGAAAGAATATGCAAATTATCTCACAAATCAAAAGGGGGAATATAAAAATGCTTAATATTTAATTAATCAAGGAGAGAAAACATTCTAAATAATCAGGGGCGAATATATATACATATATATATATATATTTATATTTATATATAACAAGATAAGGCAACTTGAGGAATGATTAAACATTTTAAATTTGCATATATTCGGGGGGAGATTATCTTTTATGAGATAATTTTTAATCAAGTATTGTCATCATCAAAAAGGGGGAGAATGTTGACATAAATGCATAGTTTCGATGACAAACAAAACTTGATTAAAGATTATGTACTAATGGGTGTTATCAAGTTTTTATCATGCAAAATCAAGTTGCAGGTCTTAAAGAAAAATCAGCACAAAAAATATATTCTATGGCGACAAGGCTTGAGCAAGTAAAGAAGCAAAAGACAAAGTGTTGTAGTAGACAAAGCATGAATGAAAAAGACTCGACTCTTTCCATTCGTCTATCAAGATAGAAAACTAAATTTGATAGATGCAAGAAAATTTGTATTCAACCAATTTCATCTATCACAAGCAAGCCACAGTTATGCTAATGGTTGTCTGATGAGAATAAACAAAGGTAGAAGAAGTGAAGATCTTTTCAGCAGAACAAAAGACTTCATCTACCATCAACAAACAAAGCAGAGAAGCAAGAATCGTATGGGAGAGCAGAAACTTCATCTATCTCAAGTGAGCCAATGATCATTTACTATTGACAATCAAAGTAGACGAAGAAAGGAGCAAATCAAAAGATTCATCAGTGATCATCTATTCTTAATAGAAAAAGTGGAGAAATATTCCATCAGACGAAGGCATGAAGAAAACCTATCTGGAAATCAACACTTCATTTACAATAGACAAACTCAACAAACGATGCTCTAAAGCAACAAGACATTTATGCCTCTATGATGCAACAAACAAAGAACTTGAATGGTGAAATTCGTCTGGCAGTAATAAAAAGAATGATTCATTTGTTACTCACAAAAGATAAAGACGAAGAAACTTTATCTTATGGATAGTTGGACAGATACTTTGTCTACCATAAGTAAATGACGAGCAATGGTCAGAATGAAATATTGGTTATCACCTAGCATTAATAATGATCTTTCTATATTGATGAAAGCAGCAACCATTGTAGTAATACCTCGACCAGAGCTTATTGAGAAACCAAAAAATACCTTCTTCAAGTTCGACGCTATGGACATTTCAGCATATGAGGAATAAGCAAAATTCAGAGAATTCAAAATATGCTAATTAGATTAACTTTTATCATTAATGGAGTTAACCTACCACTAACAATTAGAATTCAAAGTAGCTATAAATGGAGCATCATTGGAGCAAAAGAAAAAAATGAAAAATATTGATAAAATCATTAAAACCTTCTTGAGAACATTAACTGATCTAAGCTGAACCTTTTATAATTCTTCAAGAGTCAAGAGCCTTGCATCCAAACCTTTTTCAACTTTCTTTGAAGGCTATCAACTACCTTTGAGAAGATCATTTACTTCTGCATTCAACTTTCAGAAATCATTCCCTGTACTTATTGAGAAATTTCTGTGCCTAAAATTTTGATATGCATTTCTTGTTCCTTGAGCTAGTGGTTGTGACTAGACTGGAGCAGACAAAGGTTGTTTGTAAATGCCCCTAGAGCTAGAATCTAGAAGAGTACTGGGAGCACTATGATTATGACCCCTAGAGCTGAAATCCAAAAAAGTATCGGGGAAACGTTTTTATACCCCCTAGAGTTGGAATTTAGAAGAGTGTCGAGGACACTATTGTATTTTTGCTATTGGGAATCGTTAAACCCAAGATAAGTACTCTTGGAAGAGTGCAATAGACTGTTTACTCAAACCACTATAACAATCACTATGTCTTATCTATTTTGTGCATTTAGTGTTTGAGTGATTGATTGCTTTAGGGAAGAGTAATCCTAAAGGGGTTGAGAAATAATTTTTATGTCCCCAATTCACCCCTCCCCTCTTGGGTCTTTGCCTAACCTTTGAGGCTAACACTAAGTATATCAAGGATGCAAATTATATTCAAGAGTTGATTGTGAAGCAGATTGAATCACTTAACTCAAGTTTTCATGTGGTACAAATTATCACAGATAATGGATCTGCAATTAAGAAGGCCAAGAAAGCTCTAAAGAAAAAAGTTCCTTTGTATTGGATTCCCTATGCAACATACTGTATTGATCTCATTCTAGAGGATATTGGTTGATGACCAAGTGTTTGTAGTGTGATAAAGAGGGGTGACAGATTACCAAATTCATCTACAACCATAGTTGGGTAAAGGCACTTTTCCATGAGGCATCTGATTATAGGAGAGAGATTGGGTGTCGAGGCAAGACCCAATTTGCCACAAATTATATTGCACTGGATAGTTTATGAAATGCTCTACAAGCTCTTAATAGAGCATTCAACACTGATGTGTGGTATGATTCCAGATATGCACACACTAGGGAAGGGATGGAGGTGGAGAGGATCATTATGATAGCTTCCTTTTGGGATAAAGTGTGATCAGTGTTGAGTATTCTACAACTCATATATAGTCTTGAGAGTGGTAGATAATGAGACTTATCCGAATATGGGTTCTTTGTATGAGGCATTTCAATTTATGAAGGAGTCTATAAATAAAAATGTAAGAGGCGGGCAATGGATGATCACCATCATAGAAGATCATTGGAAGAACATACTCCGTCGCCCATTACATGCAGTTGGTGAGTTTCGTCATATGAATTACAATTTTACTATTTCAGTCTTCTCTTATTTATCTTCTTGTCTTATGCCTGATTTGCAATCTTATTATTTCAGTTTGTTTTTTGAACCCAAAATACCACTATGAGCATGGTCTTAGGGTGGATATGGAGTTAAATGGGGCAGTGTTTCAAGTCTTTGAGAAGTTATTCCCTGATCACAAAACTACAGGTGACTTTGGGACAAAGGTAAGATACTTATGTTATTCACTAAATATACTTCATTATCTTATTTAGTGTGATAAATAAAAAAGATTGATCCTTATAAATGTTCCAATAGTTGATGGCTTTTCGCAAAGCCTGGGGGATGTTTGGAAAGGCGATGGCTGTTCAATCATAGTCCCGAGGATTACCCTATATGTGATTGTTTCTAAACCTTAAGACATTTTATACTTGTACATTTATCTAATCTTTACAAATACTAATACACAATCTTAAATTGATTATAGGTGAATGGTGGAACTTGTATGGCATGAAAACCCCAATACTTAGGTTATTAGCAGTGCGAATTTTGAGTCAAACGGTGTCTTCACCTCCATGTGAATGAAACTAAAGTACGTTCTCCTCTTCCATACCTAGAGAAGGAATATACTAGGGTATGAAAAGCTCAAGAAGCTTGTTTTCTATCCTTATAATATGAGGCTATGGGAGAGGATACTACTAGAGGAAAATAAGGAGCCCAACCCTCTAGATCGTATGATGATTAAGTAGCATGCACACATGGAGGAGGAGGATACTAGGAAAGATCCATTATATGAATGGTTGCGATCAAAAGATCTAGATGGACAGAATGGTGAGCCAATAGAAGCTATTGTCAAGAAGCCAATGCATAGGTTGTGGATATAGAAGTGGTGCTACTTTGATAATGGACCTCAGAAGGGGCATTTGATCCATTATCTAGATCCCAGACCCAGTCAACTGCTAAGGGAGCCTCACAAATATCTCAGAAAGCCTTGAGTACTTCTTCTTCATCAAGAACAAAGAGTAGTGACGATAATTTTGGTGGTGTTAGTGATGATGATGATGATGATAGTGGTGGTGAGAGTGGCAGTGGCATTGGTGGAGGTGACTCATCATACCCATAGAGTCAAAGGCAATTTAGCAAATTTACTTTTGAGGAGGGCTATGCGTATGCTACATAGGATGAGGATTATAGTGCATGCCCTCCAATCAAGCAATATGAGAGAAGATCTGGAATTATGAAGGGTAATGAGCCAGTTGAGGATAACACACTTACAAGTGGCATGACATCTGCGAATTTAAGTGACAGTAGAGAGGAGTCTTACTATGGGCTAGATGGTTTATCATGTTCATATCCATATGAATAGTAAGATGATTATGGATGGAATTACAACAGTTTATTATATCAACCCTCTCAACTCATATATGGATATACATCATCAAATTACCTAGACAATGGAGTAAATTCATCAGCTTCTTATTTCCTTTTTAGCTTTCCTTTCCCATATGAGTATGTGTCTACAAGTTAACAAGACGATGATGAACTTGAGGAACCTACACGACACTCCACTTAGTATTAAGGTAAGAGCATGTTTAATTTTAATTTTTAAAACACTTACCATTTATTGTTTTTTCGTATGTATATGACTTAGTATGGGAGATGTAATGTTTAATATAATGCTTTTCCCTCTCCTTCTATCAACTTTCTCATGTGCACATTCATTATTTATGTAATGGTGGCTTTTTTTAATCTATTTTTTGCCCAAATTATGTGTTTATATTTTGGTACAAATGCTTCCTCTTTTGGTACAAATGCTTCCTCTGTGATTGATCACAAAGAGGATTGCTATTCTAGAGAATTGCACAGACTTCTATTGTCATTCATATTTCTTTTATGGCTTCCTCTACTATCTATAACAAATTCATTTCTAAAGGCCAATTCATAGACCTTAGTAATCTTAAGAGTTTACTTTGTGACATCCTCTGTGAAGAATTCAAACATACACTAGTGTTCCAGAACTTTCAAGAGACCTTTATCAAGGGAAATTCTTTCCTCTCTGGCTTCCTCTATCATGTGGACTGTTGTAGAATTTTATCCATTTCATTTTGGCTTCATTTTTGAGAGGTTTCTGATATTCTCTAGATTTATTTTATACTATTTCCTGATTGAACATATCCTTTAAACACGAGTATGCCTTGTTTATTTTGATAAACTTGTGTTTTTCATTAAATATCTATAACATTTATAAATATTATCATTAGTACCCTCTTTTCTCA
>JAYJMB010002498.1:0-15206 GCA_036873735.1 Pouteria campechiana
GGAAAAATCATGGTATTATCATGTGGATTTATGGTGTAAAGTGGAGTAACGACCCCAGGAGGGCGGGGCGTTACAGTCGTTGACCATAAAGACATCACAACCACTTAGAGGAGAGTGCGTTGCATTTTTAGGTCTCTAAATATATTATAATTTTCCTTTTAATCAAGGATTTTCTTAGGCAATTTTGGGATGTAAATATACAATTTTCTTATGTATACACAATAAGAGTAATTAATAAAAAAATGAAATTGTTTCATTCATCCAACTTACAAAGTTACACTTTTGTTCCATTTTTTCTTCCTCTTTTGGTCTTGTTAGAAAAATAGTGAACCCAATGTTAAACATCTCACCCTTTATCTCTAGGAAAAAGTAATACCAATACATCTTAGAAACCTTATTTTTCTATGAAACTGACTAAGTTCCTCTATTGCTCTGTGCAAATTTTTAGTCATTTTTACACTCATTCTCCCTTTTCAAAGAACAATATAGATCACAAGCTCCTTGGCCTTTAGTTTTGCCTTGTGGTGGCTTCACCATCAACATATATCTAAACTTTGACAGGAGTATTTCCCACTCCTTTATTATGTTACCAGCTAGCAACACTCCTATCACCTACAAGAAAGAGGTGATTGAACCACTCCCCACCATCTCTAATATTATTCCTTCTTTTCCAACCTCTAGTAGTAATGAGGTTAAGAAAAAGGAAGAAGAATAACAGGAGGCAGAGGAGGAAGGGAATTTCTCCTCCCACCCTTGTGATCATTGGGGATGAGCCTATCCTCAGCTTGACTCCAAGCTATCTAATGAGAATACAAAATATCATATGTTATTCCCTTAATAATACTTAATCTTCTACACTTATTTGACTCCTATATGCACTCATTATTCTTATATTTTGATTCAGGAGACAATTGGAGTGGTTAAGTGCAAAAAGAAGTTAATTGAAGGATTTTGGACAATTTCAGCATCACTTTATCTTTTGGTCATAACTCTCTCATTCGACCTCAGATTAGATGAATAGAGATGATTTGGAAACACAAAAAAAAGTTCTACAACTTTCATGTTTAGAGTTTTTAGAGATAAGGACTATATCAAGGGAAAATATAGGAAGAATGCCAAAGTCAAGATGAAGTGCAGAGTAGAAGCAACAAGGAGCAAAGCATCAGAGCCAACAGACCGGCGCCAACGGCACCAGGCTCCAACCATCTAACTACTGAACAGCAAGGTGGCACTAGTGGCATCCATCCAGCCCTGATGGAACCTTACTCGGTTCCCACTTTTTGGATTTTTGTGACAATTACATAATTTACGTATTTTTGACTCCGTATAAATAGCAGTTTCTTAGGGTTTTTGAGGGTTCTTTTGCAAGGGTTTGAGGAGGACTTTTTGGTGGCTTTCGAGAAAGAATCTTCTTCTTTTCTCTTTTCTATTTTATTTTCTTTGTGAATTCATGACCCTGCATGGATAAACTTTTATTCTTGGTCTAAGGAGACAAAAGCCTTAGAATCAATATACAGTGAAATCTAATTTGATTTAATTATTCAATTTATACTTTGAGTATTGAATATTCTTCTTTGTTCATGATTATGATTGTTATGTTTAATTACTAACAATTCTACTAGTTTATTATTCATTCTAATCTATTACTAGATTAGATATCAAATCCATAATCGTTTGATCCCTCTAATTTGCGAAGCAACTAGGGTTTAATAATTTGCTGCTGTTGTAGTTATTAAATTTTAGGAAGAATATTTGACTAAATTAAATATAACCTCTGGTGCTTGTGTTATTTAGTTTCACCAATTTCTACAAATCTTAATGCTGCTATTAGATTAAACCTTTAGTGCTTGTCTTAAGTTATTTAGTGGTTAGGGTTAATTAGAACATTGGTTTCTAATTAACTATGTTGAGGGAGAGATAGAAAAAATAATTCCAATGGCGAATATTTAAAGTATGAATCGATTTATAATTGCATCAATGATTAGTTACAAGATTCTGATGGTGGATGTTGACTTGAACCAAGGTTTTCTTCTTTGATAGATTTCTTTTATAACACTTTCTGCATTACATTCAAAACCCCCTTTCTTGTTCACATTGCATAAAACTAAGCTAGATACTCCTCATGGGATAGACCCTTATTTACACTACCAAAGGTAATTTAATTGGAGTAAGGTTCTAGATTCGGTTGCCTACAATAGCACACCAAATTTTTAATACCATTGCTGGGGAGGCATTCTAGTTGATTTTTGTGCTTTTGTGATTTTTTCTTTTTTCTTTTTTTTAGGATTCATTAGATTCTCCTTAATTTTTTATGACTGTTACTCAACCTTTTAATAGAGGTGATTTGTAGTATGAACCAAAAATTGAAAGAATTTTGCACAAGTTAAGGATTGAAACTCAGAGAAATTCAGAAAAGGAAGAAATCATGGCTGGAAATTAAACTTTAAAAGAGTTTGCCATGCCTGATTTGGATCAACAACCCTTATGCATAACGTTTCCTACTTTAGATGCTAATATTAATTTTAAATTAAGATCTAGACTAATTCATCTCTTGCCTGCTTTCCATGGTCTTGCAGGTGAAGATCCTCACAAGCATCTAAAGGAATTTCATGTGGTGTGCACAAGTATGAAACCAATAGGGGTGACTGAAGAGCAAAGCAAACTAAGAGCCTTTTTATTCTCTTTGAAGGATTTGGCTAAGGATTGACTTTATTATCTACCCTCTCGGCGCATCACAACATGAAATGAGATAAAGAGTTTATTTTTGAAAAAATATTTCCTAACTTCAAGGGCGGCCAACATTAGGAAGGAAATTTATGGTGTGAGATAGCATAGTGGAGAATCACTATATGAATCTTGGGAGCATTTCAAGAAATTATGTGCATGTTGCCCCCATCATCAGAATAGTGAGTAGTTACTTATCCAATATTTCTATGAGGACCTTCTACCCATTGAAATAAGCATAATTGATGCCGCTAGTGGAGAAGCATTGGTGAATAAAACTCCTAAAGCTACAAGGAATTTGAATTCTGTATCAGGGACAAAAATGAGGAAGAAATGGAACAACATCATGGTATTAGTCATCTTTCAAATAAATCAAGCGATTTCAATTTTTATTGATTTTTCTCAATTGATTATACTCGCCGTGTACATCAGAAAAATTGTATGTTCACATCCCAGACCACAAGTGGTCCTAATTATATCTCCACAATGGAGAAAACCCTTGATTAAAAGGAAAAGTATAATGCATCTTAGAAATCCAAAATAAATCACACGCTTTCTCTCTTAAAATAGATGTGTGCTATCTTTGGGATCGCCGAGCACATTGCGATGACTTGATATTTAGGAGATCACCTCAAGTCAATGGGCTAATGGGATGACACGGTTTTAGACTAGGTTGCTAGACACTGGGTCAACTAGAAAATGGGTGTGTTGATCCGATTGGTTTGTCCTGGGTGAGATCAAGACCGAGTGATTTTTATTGTTTAGACTGCAAGAAAATCATAAAGACAGTAGATGTTTTGTGACCCAATTGGCATATCCCGGAAGGACTCAGGACTGGGTGATCTCTATTGTGTTTAGACTTGAAAGAGATTAGAAGAAAACAGGTGACCTAGGTTTGGTTAAGCCTTCTCTCATTGCCCATGAGAAGTTAGGAAGAGTGGGCCAGGTTATCTGGGTTTAGCTCGGCTCTCTTAATTACCCATGAGAAGCTTAGGAAGAGTGGGTCAGGTTAACTGGGTTTAGCTCAGCTCTCTCAATTGCCCATGAGAAGCTTTAGAAGAGTGGGCCAGGTTGACTAGGTTTGGCTGTTTTGATGAATGGTATATGCTAAGGTTTGACTCAGGGAGTCACGACTCAGTGACTCAGTCCTAGACTTAGGCTTTTGAATGAGTTGATGGGTGGCGGTCGCTAAGGTTTGACTCAGTGAGTCATGACTCAGTGACTCAGTCCTAGACTTAGACTTTTGAATGAGTTGATGGGTGGCGGTTGCTAAGGTTTGACTCAGTGAGTCATAACTCAGTGACTCGGTCCTAGACTTATGCTTTTGAATGAGTTGATGAGTGGTGTTTTCCAATATCCCGTGGAGAACTGCATGCGGGCGATCTCTGCCGTTTATACTGTAAGAGATCGAAGATCTAGACTACAAGAATTAAACCTAATTACACTTTGAGTTAATTAAGCCTAATCACAATTAACACTAATAATAGTGATTTAGTGTTAATTACAGTTCTTAGATGATGTCATTAATTTCCTGATTTATGGGGTAGTTATGTGGTTTAATCAGAGTTCAAACAGGTTTTAATGTGTTTAGAATGTCTAAATCAACATTATCCTGTTGTCCATTGGCCATATGGGATCCACCATTACCATAGCATGGGTGGGACCCATGTATGTACCATGGTGGGGCCATGGCAGAGTGCCCTCAGGCACTAAAGAGATTACCAGTGGCCTTTAGCCACTGGTGTCAAGTGAGGCACCTGCCTCTTGAAGATCCCTCAAACTCCTCCCCCAAGCTACAAGAGAATTCTCCTTTCAAAAGTTCTCTCTTTAAAAAATCTTTCCTCCTTCAAGAAGGAGGGGTATTTATAGGCTCTAGGTCTCATGAGGGTAGTTTAGGAATTTTAACTCCAACATGGGGGCATTTTGGGTATTCCAACTCCACTATTAGGGCATTTTGGGGAACTCTTGGAAAACATGCCCAGTTTCACCAATGGGGGCATCTTGGGAATTCCAGCTCCACCATGGGGGCATCTTGGGGATTCCAGCTCTACCATTGGGGCATTTTGGGAAATTCTTTGGAAAATATGCCCAGCTTCACCAGTGGGGGCATTTTAGGAATTTCAGCTCCACCATGGGGGCATCTTAGGGATTCCAGCTCCACCATTAGGGCATTTTGGGAAATCCTTTGGAAAATATGCCCAGCTTCACCAATGGGAGCATTTTGGGAATTCTAGCTCCACCATGGGGGCATCTTGGGGATTCCAGCTCCACCATTGGGGCATTTTGGGAAATTCTTTAGAAAATAAGCCCAGCTTCACCAGTGGGGGCATTTTGGAAATTTCAGTTCTACCATGGGGGCATATTAGGGATTCCAGCTCCACCACTGGGGCATTTTGGGAAACCCTTTGAAGAATATGCCTAGCTTCACCAGTGGGGGTATTTTGGGAATTTTGGCTCCACTATGGGGGCATCTTAGGGATTCCAGCTCCTCCATTGGGTCATTTTGGGAAACTAGAGCCTACCTTGTTCATGTCATCCATTATGGTGGGGCCTATGGTTTAATTTTCTGCCATGGATTTTATCTTAATCCCAATAAATACAAAAATGGCAGCTAACTCATAACAATTTGGCAATAGGCTTGACTCTCTATCCAAGCCTATTAATGAGGTAAGTGTTTCATCCCTTGAATAACAAATTGCAGGTCTGATTTCTCTTGTTCGTCAATTGGCTGTAGGAAATACGCAAACAATAAAAACTTATGAAATTTGTTAATACTAGGACATCCAATTGATATGTACCCAACTCTTTAAGAAGAACCTACTAAGAAGGTGAATGCAATCGGTGGTTTTTCTAGACAACCATAGAGGAAGTATGATCCTTATTCTAACTCATACAACCCAAGATGGAGGGATCACCCTAATTTCATCTATGGGAATCCACAAGCAAATCAGCCCGCAATTCAAAATCGCCCAAATTTCTAGCAGTACAAACAACCATACCTACCTAGACAATAATAGGGACAAACTTCTAACATCGGTATGTCTTTAGAAGACATTGTTAGTCTCTTGCCTTTAACACTTTATAATTCCAACAGGAGACGAAGGCTAACATTTAGAGTTTGAAAAATCAAAAAAGCCAAATGGCAACAACAATCAATCGACTGGAGACACAAAGTTTAAGAAATTGCCTTCTCAAACGGTAGTAAACCTAAGAGAAAATGTGAGTGTAATTGTTTTAAGGAGTGGTAAAGAGGTTAAAATTCCAGCAAAAGCAACTCCTACACCAAAGGAGCAAGCAAAGGAGAAAGGTATTGTTGCAGATAAGGACCTTCCTAAGGACAATGCAGTAACTCAATGTAAATTTTTACCTCTTTCTAAATATAAACTAATGCCACCTTTTCCTGAGGCTTTAGTAGAATCTTGAAAAATTGAACGATATTAAGATCTATTTAAAAATTTTTATAAATGCGAGGTAAACATTCCACTTTTTGATGTCATTAAACAAATACCTCGTTATGCTAAATTCCTAAAAGAATTATGTACAATAAAGAGGAAATAGAAACTTCAGAGATATGTGAAGGTGAGAGTAGGGGAGAATATTTCTGCAATCATTTAAAGAAAACTCCTTGTAAAGTGCAAAGATCCAAATATTTTTACTATCCCTTGCAAGATAGGTAATACTAAACTTGAAAAGGCCATGCTAGATTTAGGAGCTTCGATTAATGTTATGTCTTATTCTTTATATGCTTCTTTGAAACTTAGACCTTTGAATAAGACTGGTGTTGTAATTCAATTGGCTGATAGATCCAATGCGTATTCCAAACGTGTAATTGAAGATGTTCTGGTGCAAGTCAATAATTTAGTCTTCCCTGCTGATTTTTATATGCTAGAAATGGAATAGATATGGAGAATGGTAATCAAATTGCTCCTATTCTGTTAGGAAGACCATTCCTAAAGACATCTAAGACTAAGATGGATATTGACAGTGGCATACTTACCATGGAATTTGATGGTGAGATTGTTAAGTTTAATATTTATGATGCCATGAAATATCCTGATAATGATGATCCTGTTTACTCCATTGATGTGATTGATTCTTGTGTACAAGAAGATTTTGAACTTGATGGAAAAGATGAATTGGAATTACCATTAGTAAACATCTTGAGAAGGAGAATGAGGTGTTACCTTTGAATACTGATTTGCAGGAAACTATTGTAGCATTGGATGACTCTCTTAAGTTACAAAAATTAGGTAATGATCCTTACACTAAGTTACCAGATTCTAACAAGAGCCTTTTACCCTCTATTTTGTAGGCATCTACTCCAGATTTGAAGACTCTTCCTAATCACCTCAAGTACATGTTCCTTGAAGATGGGAAAAACTTGTCTATGATCATCTCCGGTAAACTTAGTGCATTACAAAAAGAAAGGCTTGTGCAAGTTCTTAAGAAGCATAAGAGAGCTATCGATTGAATAATGAAAGACATTAAAGGAATTGACCCATCTATATGCATGCTTTGTTATTTCCAATTTGCAATTACTCCAGATTGAAGAAAGATGCAGTGAGTCGAGCCAACGAGTATAAACAAAAGCATTGCTTGGGAGGCAACCCAAGGGGAGTTTGTGTTTCTTTTTCTTAATTCTTTTTCCTAATTATAGATTTATATTATGGTCATTTTCCATCTTCTTTGCATTTGACCTTACATTGGGGATAATGTAAGTTTTAAGTGTGTGGGGGGAGGGCGGATTTAGGTTTAGGTTGTGTTTTTGTGTTTGCTTTTATTTTTGAAAAAAAAAATTGGGAGAGAGACAGTTTTACCCTTTGTTTTGTTGGTTTATGATGATTTGAGGTTGAGGATGTCATGAGCAAGATTAAAGTAAGCTTGAAAAATTCATAACATGATTGAATAAGTAATCTTTCAATTTGCAATTGCTCGATTTAGTTATTTTCCTTGAGAATGGTGATGACTAAATTTCGTAGACAAAAGCTAGTGAGATTTTGAGCCTTTAGACTGACACATTCACATTAGTCTCATCCTTTTTCTTCATAAGAGATATTTTTCCATGGATTTGTTTCTTTAGAGCTTGCTTTGATTCTCTTTGAGATTGCATTTAAGGCCTTCTTTGTTTTAAATTAAATAAGCCAAATAGCCTACCTTGTGATTAATTTTTCCTCTTATTGAGCCCCTTTAAGCTTTATAGATTTTTATTATGATCCTATGTTACAAGCTTGAAACCCAGAAAATAATATTTTTACCTAAGCCATAGTTCTAGTGGAGCATGGGTCATCATTGTCCTATATATGGGTATACAAGAAACAAAGTGTGAGGGTGTCAAAATTTATGGAATGACTATGATTGGTGAAATAGAATAGATTGTTGTTCTTAAAATTGAAAAAAATGTGTCAAAGTGAAAGAAAAAGAGAAAAAGAAAAAGAAAATATCAAAATTCCAAGGGAAGGGATTTGTTTATATATCATGTATTCAAAGGTGAAAGATGCTAAAGAAAACAAGTGATTTTACATGTCTTATATATTTGAGCATGAGTTGATTTATTTATACTTCACTAGTTTTAATGGCTTTTAAGCTACATCTCCAAACATCTCTCACCTTTACCCTAAACCATGTTACATCCTATGAAACGTCCTTACGATTCATGATATGCATATGATCCCAATGATGGAGAATGAAAATATGTGCAAGCTTATGGTAGATCACTTTCATTGGAATGAATTTGAGCAGAACATATACCTTTCAAACACATGAGAGTAGAGTGTTTATTTCTGTGAGAGTTCTACTTGTTTAGTTTAATCCATTTTCAAAAGAGAATGCTTACTGAATGATTGTAGGTTGTGTAAGAATTATTCATGATATATTATGAGTTTTGAAGAGTTTTGGTTATTCTTTGTTTATAATAATTGCAACCTTGATGTTCTTCGAGGGAGAGCGAATTTGAGTTTTACTCGAGGACGAGCAAAAGTTAAGTGTGGGGGAATTTGATGAGAATATAAAATTTTATATTTTATTTCCTTAATACATAATCTACACTTATTTGACTCCTATATGCATTCATTATTCTTATATTTTGATTTAAGAGACAATTGGGGTGGTTAAGTACAAAAAGAAGTCAATTGAAGGATTTTGGACAATTTTAGCATCACTCTGTATTTTGGTCATAATTCTTTCATCCAACCTCCGATTAAGATGATTAAAGATGTTATGAAAATACAAGAAAAAGTTCTACAACTTTAATATTTGGAGTTTTCAGAGATAAGGACTACATCAAGGAAAAATATAGGAAGAATGCCAAAGTCAAGATGAAGTGCAGAGGAGAAGCAACAAGGAGCAAAGCACTGGAGGCAGTAAACCGGTGCCACTGGCGCTCATCTAGCACCGTTGGCGCCCATACTACATCAACCATCTAACCACTAGATAGCAAGGTGGCACTAGCGGTGCCTGACTCCATTCTCACTTTTTGGATTTTTGCAAAAATTGCATATTTTGTGTATTTTTGACTCTATATAAATACCAATTTTGTAGGGTTTTTGAGGATTCTTTTAAAGGATTTTAGGAGGACTTTTTGGCAACTTTCAACATAGAAACTTCTTCTTTTCTCTTTTCTATTTTATTTTCTTTGTGAATTCATGGCCTTGTGTGGCTAAACTTTTATTTTTGGTTTAAGGAGACAAGCCTCAAAATCAATATACTGTAAGATCTAATTTGATTTAATTGTTCAATTTATACTTTGAGTATTGAATATTCTTCTTTGTTTATGATTATAATTGTTATGCTTAATTGCTAAGAGGCTTACTAGCTTATTATTCATTGTAATCTATTGCTAGATTATATATCAAATCCGTAATCGTTTGATCCCTCTAATTTGCGAAGCAACTAGGGTTTAATAATTTATTGTTGTTGCAGTTATTAAATCTTAGGAGGAATATTTAACTAAAGTAAATGCAACCACTGGTGCTTGTGTTGTTTAGCTTCACTAATCTCTACAAATCTTAATGCCGCTATTAGATTCTACTTTTAGCACTGGTCTTAGGTTATTTAGTGATTAGGGTTAATTAGAAGATTGGTTTCTAATTAATTATGTTGAAGGAGAGATAAAAAAATAATTCCAATGGTGAATATTTAAAGTATGAATTAATTTTTAATTGCATCAATGATCAGTTATAAGATTTTGATGGTGGATGTTGACTTGAACCAAGGTTTTCTTCTCTGATAGATTTCTTTTATAACACTTTCTTCATTACATTCAAAACTCCCATTTCTTGTATACATTGCATTAAACTAAGTTAGATACTCCTCGTGGGATTGACCCTTATTAACACTACTACATGTAATTTAATTGGAGTAAGGTTCTAAATTTGGTTGCCTATGACAACACTCTACTACCCGAAGATTGAGAAAAGTTGAGTCGCTTCTCTCATAAGGTAGAAGAAGGTTGTAGCTCTTGACCTCCTTAGGGAAATAAGGGGTAAGCAAGCAAGAGCTCCCTTCAATTTAAAAGCCCTTGCCAACTTTAGGAGGCACGGTCTAATTTTGGCTCCCAAGGGTCATGCATAATGTCATATACCGCTTAAGGGCCTATGCATTTGACCGTTACCCTGTACATTAACTATTTTTACAAGAAAGATTCTATCAAAATCTGGCAGAGTCTATCCTAAATTTTATGGGTTTAAACCTATGCAATTATCAATCATAGATAAAATTGGAATTTAACAAATATAAAACAATAACATAATCATTAAACTTGCCCAATTTACCCACATCTGCCTAAAACTTGAGTCACCCCATGATGACAATAAACATGAATGGAATAATACTTAATCCATCTTAATATCTCAATATCAGACACATTTGTCACTATTATGACATGCCATTACATTTACCTCATTATAAAGTAATTAAAATCTTTTAAATATAATTATACATACACAAAAGTGATTCCAATCCCAATTTCTTAAGTCCACGTAAGTAACATCCTCTGGCCTTGCCTTCTAGCACCAACCTTTAGTTGGGCTCCATCACTTGACCTATTATCTAAAATTATAATAAGAAGGTATGAGGTCGGGCAAACTTAGTAAGTAGGCTGAATAAAAAATAATAGTAAAATAAAAGCAGCATATTCTAAATTAGACAATAACTAAATATGTCATAAGAATATACTCATGAGCTTATAATTCCAATGTACATCCTACACCATTCTATCATATCCCATATCACATTTCCAACTTATTCACTATAACCATTCATTTCATCTCATAGCCATGCAGGCACTTAATCTCATAACTGTGTCATTCTGGCATGACACATATTATTCTATGTCATTCAGGCATAACACAATGCATGGAAACCATTATGGAATATTTATCATAATATTACAATAATATAATATAGCTCTTTGAATATTCATCATCCCCCTCCATACATATTACAGGGAATAGTCACTGTCCCTTCATCCATACATCCATTTACTCATCAAAATATATAATCAGATATAATATAATTAGGGGATACCACTTATCCCCAAATAAACACCTATTACTTCATGTAATACACATACATCTAGACATACAAGTAGAAGAATTCTATCTCATTATCAAACATATTTATATCCAACAAATGGGATATTTACTTTCTCCATCTGTTCATAGATGCTCATACAAAGGATGGGATATCTGTTATTCCTATTCAGGATCATTATATATGATTTTGATGATAATAAAATTTGTATTGAGATAAAATGATATGTGTGATTAAAAATGTTAACAATTATGTTTGAAACGTATGCACAATCATAAAGCTCAATTATATAAGCATACATTCTTGAGATGACTTTATGATCTCCATATTGCAACTGACCTTGATTATCACTTCTTAATATGTTGAATCATATATTCGTACTATGCCTTATTGAATTATCACATTATGTGCCTAAATTAAGATGTACATTATCTTAGTTCCACAATGCGCAAAATCATAAGAATAAATATGCTTTGATAAAATGATATATTTGAAAGCTAACAACATAGCAAGTGTAGAAAATTTCTAATTGCAGAACTGCGATCAGCTACTTTAAGTATTTGCTATGTTCTAAAGAAATTAAATTTGATGATCACGTAGAAGGAAGAAGAAGAAGAAACAAGGCTTCAAGATGTGCAACAAAAGAGCTCGCTCTGTCTATTAAACTCAGAGAGAAAACTTCATAGATAAATGCAGTGACAAAAATAACTGAAGACAATCCCATGATCAGAGAGCTTAAACTATGGACTATCTATTAGCTAGAGTTTGTCTGAGACAAAGTAAAAAGAAGTAACTCCATCGAGCACTTAGACATATGAGGAAAGAAGAAAGACAAAGAAACAACCAGCGAACAATCATACACAAAGGGAAGAAACTTTCTCTAACTAAAAAGGCTAGAAGAAAGGATTCATCTAAGAATAAGAAGGCAAGATGCAAAGACAAAGTAGAAGCAACTTTGTTTGAGTAAAGATAGATAAATTGAGAATAAAGTAAGAAGTTGCAGAGAAGAACTCCATCAATTGCTCAGAAAAATGCAGAATAAGGAATTCATCTTCATCCATGGCATCAAAATTCATCCGTAACTTATTATAGACAAAGTAAAAGATAAAGTGGAAGCTGGCACAGTGAGCATAGACAAAGCTGTATAGACAAAGTAACAGCTTGGACAAAGTGGACTTCAATGCATAAGCACATTCGTCCATAACTTAATACAGACAAATCTAAAGATGAAGTGTAGAGCCTAATTCATCCAAGATGAAGTAAAGAAGAATTTGTCTAAGATAATCCAGTTTGACTTTGTCTGCACCACTGAAGTTCATTTGTTGCTCTCTACAAACGAATATGGAACAAGCCTTACTGCATCTAATCAAGTGTGACAAAGCTAAATTTGTCTATAGACCAGTTCGACTTCATCTATGGTGCCAGAATTTATCTATTACTTACTACAAACAAATCACATTCATGAAAGATCAACTAACAAACAAAATTCATGGGAGAATTTTTTTGAGACTTATGACAGATAAATAGAGATAGAGAGAGGTCGTGACTTTCCAAGGTTAAATTAATTTATGTTACTTGCATCTAAATGGCATTTGCACTCGTGCTTTCATTATGCAGACTTGTTTCAATCATCATTTCTTGCAACAAGCGACGTTGTAGGTTTTCCAGCTATGTCAAGTCAAAACAAGAAAAGATATTTCAAAAATAGCTTATCTTTCTCTTTGTAAATGAATGACATTACAGTAGCTTAAGATGAATTAGAAGACATACACTCAAATGACAAAAATCACAGTAGTATTCTTCATTCAAAGCAGCTCTTATTCCTACATCAATCTCAACCTTCTCTTCTGCAATGGTCAAGTTTCTGAAAATCTATTTAAGGAAATGAGTTGGACAATTCAAAGATGGTGAAGGAAAACATTTCAAATGTGCTTAACCTTATTCAAATCCTTGCACCCATGGCCAAGAGCTTAAACCTTCAGTTATCTATCATTGAGATTCAACCTTCATATTCTTAATCATCATTCTCTTTACATTACGGGATGATACTTTTGTACTACTAGAGCTGTAAGAGGTCTCATCTTCCCTTGTGTTTATATGTAACACTTTGTAAAATTGTATTAGTTTTCTGGCTAATCTAAAAACCAAAGAGTTGGTGGTGATCTCTGGAAAACCATCAAGTTTGTTGGTGATCTTAGAAACCAATGAGTTTCCTAGTGAGCTTGGGAAAACTAGAAGAGTACTGGGAGTGTTATGTTTATTCTCTCTACAGCTGGAATCTAGAAGAGCGCTGAGAGCACTATTGTATTTCCATTATATGGGATATAGTAGAACCTAATGCTTAATGAGTGTATGCTCTTGGAAGAGCAGATATAGGAACGGGGTTCCCGAATCACTATAAAAATTGTATTGCTTGTGTGTGTTTGTTTAGTAACTTTATCCTTCATTCATGTTACTGTTTTATTATTTATTTTACAACACACCATATACAAGTACGAAAATGGTTCAAAAGAGGTTAAGCAATGAACTTTCATAAACTCAATTCACCCCTCCCTTCTTAGGTTAAGCCATACTATGGGACTTTACAAGATTTAATTGGAAAATGAGCCTACTTACCTCCTCCTTCTTTACATTCTACCACCCTGTAGGTTCCACAACTTTCCATTAGCACTATAGTCCTACAAATACAACAATCCTATTCATTTACCAAATAATTTCACTAACGCATATCAAGCCAACCAATTACAACTTCTAGAGACTATAATTGGTCTTTTGAGATGTTTAAATACCTTTCACGTGCATAGATACACTTTAACATTAGCCATAAGATTATCTAGCTTACATTCTTCTTTAATCATTCCTTAATCATATATAATATCTTTTTCATGGCTAAATTCAGGCTACCATGAATTCATCTATTACATCATCTTCCTCATGGTAATACTTTCTCAAACATGTCATAAACACAAACTAATTCATGCTTTCTCAATAAGGTGTTTCATTAAGCATCTCATAAACATCATCCTTTATTATCTTAGTCCAATAAGGTATAGTAGATTTTATGCATTGTCCTTAACATATTTGTTGGTTCCCATAGTATGGCTTAACCCAAGAAGAGAGGGGTGAATTGGGTAAATAAAAATTCATTTCTTAACCCCTGTTGGATCATTTTCCTCTTTTTGTGCTTGTGTGTGGTGTGGCACAAGATGAATAATAGAACAGTAAAGTGCAAATAAATAAAATAAACACACACACAAACAACAAAACTTTTATAGTGGTTCGGGGTCCTGTCCCTACATCCACTCTTCCAAGAGCACACACTCATTGTGCCTTGGGTTCCACTATACCCCGTACAATGGAATACATATGTGTTCCTGACACTTCTTCTGGATCCCAGCTCCAAGGGGCATAAGCAAGTATCCTCAACACTCTTCTGGTTTTATGAGCTCACCAGGAAAATCACTAGTTTCAAAGGTCACTAGCAAACTTGATGGTTTTTCTAAGTTCACCAACAACTCATTATAACGTAGTTTTTATGAGCTCACCACAAACTCCCTTGTTTCAAAGATTACCAGCAAATTTGTTAGTTTTCTAGAGCTCACCAATAACTCTCTGGTTTTAAGTTTACTAGAAAACTGACACTTTACAAATTGTTACAATGAAGCACAGGGGAAGATATGATCTCTCTCTCAGCTCTATGTAATGCAAAAGATCTTCCCATAATGTAAAGACAATGGCCACAAGGATAAGTAGATTGAAGCTCATAAAAGATAGATAATGGTTTAAGCTCTTGCCCATGGGTGGAATGGTTTAAGCTCTTGCCCATGGGTGGAAGGATTTGCATAAGGTTAGGCACATCTAAAAACTATTCCTTCACCACCTTTGAAACGTCCCACCTTTTCTCCTTAAATAGCTTTTTCATACTTTCAACTATTGGAGAAGATGGGTTCCAT
>JAYJMB010002499.1:0-15805 GCA_036873735.1 Pouteria campechiana
AGCTTTTCCCAAAAGCTCTACGTGCAAACGCGCTTCCTGTAAGTGCTTAAAAGCCACCGCCAGGCCAAACAGGCCCGAAGTCAATTTAAATCGGATAAATGTTGCTCGCATGAAACATTATCTTCCCACCGTGGAGCATCTGGACCGTCTATTAGGTGGACCCTACTTGCTCCATGCCATCAGGCCGTTGAATAATCAAGGAAACCACTTAAATCCCGTGCTTCTATGTATAGAAAAGATTATGAGGGAAAGAAAATGGTAAAAAAAATGAAAAAAAAAAGAAAATCAATAGATGTAAATCAAAGCAGAGTAGATGAGAATTAATGATTGGAAGAAAATATATAATCACTTATTAAAAGAAGAAAGAGCGCCAAGTATATGAAATATTAGCTCTCAAAATTTTTTTTTTCCCTTGCTTGATTTGCAATGTTTCCTGTGCTAAAATGCCATCACCCAAGAACCCAACGGCCAATAAAACGCGTATCCGAGGCCGCCTTCCAAGCGCGCGTCTCGCTCCTATTTGTCACAGGAGAAGCGGTGCTGCTGCTGCCACTACCATCGCCATCATCACGAGCCGCACTTGGAAAATTCTACTCCTTCCTCAACTACTACTTGCCTTGCAAGCTTACATTACTGTTGCAGTCCTTACCACTGACCAATAAAATGCACACGTGACATGCCCAAGTATAGATCAGGACCGTTCATCTAGTGGACCATGTGATATATCGTGAATATTTATTAAAGAAACAGCTGGGGGATGATAAAGAGCTACCAAATGCAGCATTTAATACCAACGGAACCCAACAAGAAAATTAAAGGTTGAAATTTGAATTACATAAACATATTTTAAAAATTAAATAGTAATTTATGTTTATGTTTTAGTTAATATAATGTAATATAAAAAATTTCAAATGTTCAGATTATGAAAAATATATTTTATATGATCTAGAAATAGGTGAGTTTTTACCATTTAGTATGTCTTTTAATGTACCGTATCACGTTCAGACCAGATATGATTCGCCAACGAACATGGGAGTATAAAACCCTAAAAACCCCATGTTTTTAGTCAACCTTCATCAGAAAACGCCAAAAAGAAAATCAGTAGGCTGGTGGAAAAAATCAATTCCAAAATCGAAGTGTCTGCCTCTGTCGCGTCCTCTCTCTGTCTCGATCTCAAAGCAATGCTTTCTTGCGGGGAATGAAAGCTGCAGACAGATCCGCACCAGGGGAAGGTGAAAGTTTGGGTTTTGATTGTCACTGGGGGTTCTTAGGGCTTTTTCAAGGCCGTTTGCGCATTTTTGAGGGTTTTCTCATTTTCGTTTTGGGGTCTGACCCTGTGGTAGGGCATGGCAAAGGCGGGAGGAATCACGAATGCGGTTAACGTCGGAATTGCCGTGCAGGCTGATTGGGAGAATCGTGAATTTATCTCTCACATCTCGCTTAATGTCCGTCGCCTCTTTGAATTCCTGGTTCAGTTCGGTATGTATGCAATGCTGTGTAACTATCAATTAGGGGGAAGAAATCTGATTTTTGTGTTTGTTCCCCTTCATGTCTCTGGTGCAGCAGCCGGTATTTGGTCCTTGGGTGAATAGGTATTAAGTTGTTAATTTATGAAATTTTATTGTCTGCTAAGCCCCAAGAGTTTGAATTTTCAGGTGTGGTCTCCACTATGAGATCCAAGATCGCTATGGGATGCTTCACGTCATCCTTTTTTTAGGTTTTTAACTGAAATTGGACTAATCTTTTTCTTAGGTTGGCTGCAATGAGAGAAAAATTGAAACTCCAGCTTGATTTCAGTATTTCTCCTGATGTCTACAACCTGCTTGATGATGTGGCGTTATTTGTGAGCCTTGGCCATAAGATGGCGTTACACATTTAATTGTTGGTTTGAATCTAACCACGAGCCCACCCATGACAGTTCAGACCTGTGGCAGGTGAACTTGTTTACAGTGAGAATTTGTTTGCCCTGCAATTACTTGATCCTGGAGAAATGGTGCCTGCGACGTTTCCTGCTAGAGCTTAGCTCATATGAATGGGATCCATGCTCATCTGATCAAGGCATTTTGGTTGGTGAGCTGTCCATATCTTAAATGTGGCTGGAAAGAACCTATGGTTATTACCAACGGCCTGCATTTAGATTGCTACAAAAGAATAAAGGAATATGTGTTGGTTGAACAACATTGGACCAAAGCACTAGAAGTAGGAGGAGTTGTTTGGATAAGTGTAATGCATTGATTACATGGTTAATGAGAATAAATAGTATCAGGAGTGTAATGATGCAAGCTTAGGACTGTGGTTTTATTGTTTGACTGTTGACTTAATTGGTTTGATCTTTTGCCTGTTGACTTAATGGTTGAACAATTTTGGAGGTTTGAGGAAGAGGCATCATCCTATGTTGGGCTGACAAGGTGTTTTTATTCCTATGGCAAGCATTCCTTACTGGTTGATGAAATCAAATAGCCAGATAGCCTTTTAAATCAATGTTGTCATGATTGAGGCATTAAACATGACTGGATTAATGATTGGATGGGATCCATGATCTAGCGATGATTTTGAAATCAACCATCTGACTTCTTTGTGGGGCTAAATGATTAATTGGGTGTCTGTCCTACCTGGAGAATCTGGTTTTAGACAGTTAGTAGGGTTAAGTTAGGCAATTATTGTCTTCCATGCCATTCGTTGCATACTTTCTAGATCACTTTTGGGGCGCTAAACAATCATCTTTTACCTGAGCTTGAGATAATGCAGTTTGAAAAGTGTTGGACAGTTGGGGTGACTTTTGGTTCCCATTTGCCTGCACCCATAAGGCAGTGATGAGCTTCTTGTATTTTATTCTTCTCCCAGTTCCTTGATTTTCCTTTCAATGTGGGTCTCTCTATGGCTCTCCTTTGATCTATGAAGCCCATGAGATGAAGACAACAATTTTATTCCTCCACCCCCGCCGCCCCCCTTGCTTATACTTTGTTAAAAGATTGAGGACAAGAGCTTGTAGTATCTAGCATACAACCGTAGGAATGCCAGAGTTTCCCTGCATTCTTGATGTTTTCTTCAACCTAGTTGTTGTTTCAAAAGTTTGCTAATGCTAGGATTGATTTTCCACCCATCCAATCATTCATCTCGCATGCCAGGCTGGGGTTGGGAAATGAACCAAAATCTGTCTCTGGACCAATCCCAGCTACCAGTTATATTTTCTTACATTGTATTGCTCTTATAATATATGGAGCAGTGGCTACATCATCATCTTACATCATCCATTTACATTCTCAATTTATGTATAATGTATAACTGGAGTATTTCCTAGATATTTTGTTATTCTTTCTTGAATTTCCTTCTTTGTATGACAATTTCATCTTACTTGGTTTCCAAGAATTTGCAAGAAACTACTAGGCTAAACGAATTTCTATTTCATGAATGGCTATGGTATGCAAGCACACTCTAGCCCATAAATGTTGTAGCCTCCGCTCCATTTGACTTGTCATACCATTCTTGAGCATAAAAATTTCAGTGTCCTTTTGCATTCTTTTCTAGTTAATCCAATGCTTCTAGCAAGTTTCTATCCTATTTTATTGAATAGAATACTCTATATTGCAGTTACAATAGGTTGCCTTGCTGTACTGTCAACCCCCTTTGAATGATAGATAGGGTAGAGCTCTCTACAACTGCAGCATTTTTCATTTGCATTTTGAAGTTAGTTATGCCTATTTCATGGTTTTGCAGAGGCTACAACAAAGAGCAAGTTGGCTGCTCTGAATGAGAAGCTTGACATGCTTGAGCGTCGGCTAGAGATGATTGAAGTTCAAGTGGGTACTGCATCAGCTAACCCTTCTGTTTTTAGTTGAAGCTTATGATATCAGGTAGACCATAAGATGCAAGTTACATGATACCAAGCTGAATTGTAAAGAATAAATAACCTGATCCAGAATCTAGCGGAGAGGGTCATTTAAGGCCTATTTGATTTGCAATGTGATCGTAATTTTGATCATTTGGAGGCTTATGATTGTATCATGTTTTCATTTTTTGCCCATGCTAATCCTGAGATATCATGGGTCATGACTCAACCAAGTTCATGCATTACAAATTTTGAATTTTGTGGTTTTTCAAGGTTTAAGTTGTACATCTTTGTTATTTTAGATATTTGTGTCCGTCCTGCTGGTACCTGTTCTGGAATGGTTCCATGATGTTGAATTATTGGTTAGACTGAGCTGCCAACAAATCCAATCTCTGTTTCTTGCAATACCATTAAGTCAAGCTAGTTATGAAGCTTTGCAATCTGAGCCAGTCATTTACATATTATATCGACGCCACCCATTAAGCTCATTGCATCCACGATTTGGCTAATAGCAAGCATAGTCCACTCATGGAGTAAGCAGCTTTTCCGTTAGAAATGGTGATTTACTCATGTTTGTGTTAGTTGGTGGCTGTTAAGAGTCTAACTAGTATTATAAAAGATCTAGGCCATAAGGAACATGTTAAATCAATCTCTATCTTTCTTTCTATATGTGAGTAGTTGAACATCCCATATCATCAGTTGGGTCCATGAAGATTTCAACAAACCATCACTCTTTTGTGGATGGCACAATGGATGACTTTCAGTTTAAATAGCGTTCATCTGATCCTATTTAAAAATGTTGTTTAACATTTCAGATTTATAGTTGGTTTTCGGCTTTAAGGGGCACTTTTTCGCTTTAAGATGGTTCACAGTCTATGCAGTCCTTTTTTAAGTACCTTTTTTCAAGATTTAAACTTTGGTATTTAGCTTATTCTAATATCAAATGTTTGAGGGTTTAATTGATATTTCAAAAGACTCAAGGCCTTAAGGAAGTCTCCCCATTTATATTGAAATAGCTACACATGCAATGCATAGGCTCGACCCATCGAGATCTTATCAACTGTACGAATGTAAGCTGGTCCAAATGTAGGCGTTTCCCGTGTTTGGCTAGTGAAAAAAAAAAAAAAAAAAAAAAAAAAAAAAAAAAAAAAAAAAAAAAACAGCTTTTGCCACATTCCCAAAGCGTCTGGATGCTAATGGAAAACAATGGAAGGGTTGAGTCTGATGGTGCTGGCGTCTGGCTGCTCTTGGCCCAATGGCATGGTTCAAATGGTGCATGCGAATTTCAGGTCCTGAATTCAGGTTCAGCTTCATGTCTGGCCATGGGAATAGAAGTAGATTAAGTTTATCGGTTGTATTTGTAAAAGGCCATAATCTAGCCCTTTTCTGAATCACTCATTCTCGCCAGTGCTCTATTATCTATGAAGTTAGGCGTGCACTAAGATACATTACTGAATCCAAACAAATATGCTCAAAGTCTGAGGTGTGGAAGTGGACTGGTAAAAAGATAGCGACTGCATTGAGCAAACAGATAACAGTGTCACAGCTTTCTCAATTGGTAGCGTTGAATCAACTCACAGTTGAGAATGCAATGCATTGAAGGATTTATTAATCTCCTATTATAGGCGTTTCATTTTGAGAATTTTGGGTTTCTTCTGAAAGTATCTTGTGCTAAATCAAATGGCTGTAGCAAGTCTCACCAAAGCATTATGGCGCGAGCATACTGAAAATGTACATAAAACCCTAGGCTCTCCACTGAGAAATGAGTAATTGACTAATTGGTCCTCGTTTTTGCGGGTCTTATTCGACCCACCTGACAGATCCTTGTGCAACAAGCATACAAGCCAGCCCACCCGTTGTATCAGAAGCATGATCATTTCCATGCTTCTTGAGCCCACAATATGCCTATCTTTCCATCGTTGTAGACTTCCAAATTCTCAAACATACAGTGGAAACAAAATGAGACGCAAAATATTCAATAAGAACTTTTGTGTTTAAATACACCATGTAAAAGCTAAAGGGCATAAAAGCCTCCCCTTTTCTTAAGATATTACATTCAGCTACTTCTAACAATTTAAAATTTTCTCATCATTATTAACATTTTTAATCACATTCCATACCTTTTTGGCTGAAAACTCAAATCTATTTTGTTTTTTATTTACTTATTGCTTAGCGTTGCTCCCTATTGTGCTAGCATCACTTGTGTTTTGTTCACACTTTCTTTTACATTCCGTCTTTTACAACAGTCCAAACGCACCCTAAGTTATCCAGAGTCTGTATTTAGTCTACAATGATGCAGATCATATGTTACAGAATTACATGGTATTGAACAGGAAATGATCGATTTGATAATCTATTACACAGATGAGTGGGTATATGAATTCACTCATGATCGCCATGTAAACACTATAATATGATGGAGCATGAGTTCAAGGAGCAATTATGTGAAATCCTTTCAAAAACCAGAGCAAGATCTAATAAACAACAGTATTTCAGAATTAAAATGATTTGTGTGCCAACTAAGACTCGTTCTATGCCATAATAGTAGCCTATGTCGTGGCCCAAGTCAAAAAGGTAAATAAGGAACAAAATGAAATCTTAGCATGTGACAAGCACCTTCTATTTAATCTAGCAATGCATCTATCGACAGTTTTATGCTGTTTATGAGTATAGCCTGTAAGGTCTCATTTTCCCAACAGGGGAAGAAGGTTGTTTATCCATCTCTCCATCTATCTTGGTTGTGGAGGAGCCATGGTTTGAGAGAAAATGGGCGACGGATCTGTTGGGGTAGTTGATGGTTCTTTTGGTGTAGGAGTGATGGGAAGGACTTTCCTATCTATTGAAGTGTAGCGGTTGGACCCTCCGAGGCTTTCAATGGATTTCATGTATTCAGAGGCATTGTTCTCTATGATCAATGCATCCTCAAGCTCTCGGATGATGTCTTCCATGAACGGTCGATGTGTAGAGAACGGCTCGATGCACACCAGTGCCACCTCCATCACCCTCCACATTGCTTCCCCGGTGTACCCGCCTTTTATATTTGGATCCACAATCTCTTCAACCCTTCCTTCATTGAATAATGACTTTGCCTGTGCAATGAAATTGAGTGTCAATTATCCTGTCATCTTCACATTCAGATGTGAATGAAGATAGAAATTGGTTCACAAATTGGATTCATACCCATTCAAGTAAGCTCCATTCGCTACGTTTCCTGTGTATGTTTAGAGGCTCCCTGCCACTGACGATTTCTAAGAGCACCACTCCAAAGCTAAATACATCGCTTTTTACAGATAGCTTCTGAGTGGAGTAATACCTTCAATGCAGCAACAAAATTGATTCAGAGAAAAGTCCAAGAAATGATATAGCAAAGCCAAGGAAAGAGAGCTCAAAACTCACTCTGGATCCAAGTATCCAGCTGTTCCCCTTACTTCCAGTGAAGCACCACTATCTCCTTCTTGAGCAGCATACTTAGAGAAACCGAAATCTGCCACCTTTGCGCACATACTGTGATCAAGAAGAATGTTACTGGACTTTACATCCCTGTGTATAACGCAGCGTCCAGCAAACGTGTGCAAATAAAGGAGTCCTGAAATCATGTTTGGAGACAAAATCGCAAAACATTAAACTCACTCCTGTAAGATTCTATGCCAAGGAAATGCTAGTTGATCCATTTTTTCCTCCATTTTGCATAGAATAGTTCAAGACAAACGGTAACATTTTTCAATTCAAGCATTTAAAGTACATCTTGAATATTGGATGCAACAGATAAGACATTTAGGAATGCAACTGAACTTAGGATACATGGTTTGTTTGAAAAATATCTAAAAATCCTTTTCAGCCCAAATGGTCTGGTCAATGGATTCTGAAGTTCCTAATTCTTGTTTTAATGCTTTACCATTCTGATTGAACATATGAGACTTTGGCACAATCATTTAGGCCAACTGTGAAATTTGTTATTACAGTCATGTCTGGAATAAACCAATGTCAAATAGCAGGTTTTAGGTTAAAGGTTTGAAGTGATGATTTGTGATGCCTATGATGATTTATTGATCAACCCATTTAACAGTACAAACAGAAATCAACAATAAAATCCATGGCCTTTTACTTGCCTCGGGCAGCACCAAGTGCAATGGAGAGTCTGGTTTGCCAATCCAAAGGCTTCCTCTTAGAAGCTTCACCTGCAAGTAAATTAATAGTCGAGGTAAGATTTTAAGGAGCAGAATGCTTGTAAATGAGTGAAAGAGATTTACACAAGAGACAAGGCAAAGAAATTACCATAGAGGCGATCTTGTAGAGAGCCGTTGGACATGAAAGGGTAGACTAGAATTTGTTGGTCATTTTCACAGCAGTAACCAAGAAGAGGAACCAAATTCTCATGGCGAATAGCTGAAAGAAGGTTTAGCTGTAAAACAAATTAATAGAGAATATCATGTCTTTGCATATGCAATGTGTCCAAAGTTATGTTTAATGTTCATTTAGATTGCAGTTGAATTTGTAAATGTTCCATTAACTCACCGAAACCACAATTGGGAAGGAAATATTATCTTTTTTCATGAAATTCCATCACAACAACAAAATCAAATACTTGTTACCATGGAAAATCTTCCTTTTGGACCATTATTACACACTTCTGGACAGCGGAAAAATTGAATAGTCAGTTGTTCACTGTAAACTGGACATGGCCCCAGTTATCTCTATGCTGGATGATCATGATATACAGTCTTCATCCATTTTTCCTTCCTTGTGTGATTGTGATTATTGAATCATGGTTACAGTCCTGTTCTGGAAACAGCACATGAACTGTTGCTGACATAAGCATTAACAGTCTAATCGGGTGAGAGGAATTTGTTGGCAAGGTATGCAGGAGTTAAATGGAACAAAAGAAAAGGATCTGTAGCACAGCTTGGATAGTTCTTATTTGTGCAACCAAAAGGTAGTACTTATTTGATGATACAGTAACTTCAAGGTAGTTTTGTCACAGTTGTGCATGTGTGTTTTATATGCTAATGAGTTATACTTTAATTATCAGTGTTTGAACAAGAATAGAACAATTTTCTTTCAACGTTCTTCTTCAACTTGCATGATATCAAGATATCTCTTCAGCGATTGATTCCTTGTTGGAGCTTGTAGACTTCTGTATGATTCTTCTTGGAAGATTCTCTGCTTATAAAACTGATCATGTTTATCCAACTTATACAATATGGCACAGAGCTTGCCAGTAAAATTATAACCACATTGAAGTTTTTGTTCAAATGCCATACAACACACTGATTTTGCTGATAGGAAAGTATATACTATACTGCTGACCATGAAGTAGTGCATCTGCTGATACTTCCAGCTACAGTCATAAAACCATTTGATGCAGTAGAAAATATAGAAAGACAACGCACTAGAATTTAAGCAAATTTAAAAAATTTCTGCCAAAATTTGAAACTTTTGTTAAGGAAACTACAACTAAATATAAATCATACCTCATTGTCAAACTCACGGGTGCCTTGTGTCGAGGTGGCTGACCGTACCTTAACAGCCACCTCTTGACCATGAGCTAGAGTTCCACGGTAGACAGCACCAAAGCCCCCTTCACCTATCATGGTTTGATACATGTTTGTGGCAGTTTCAATGCATTGCAAGGTAAAGACTTGTATACATATGGGCTTTACATCTATCTCATCCATACTCGGTATGGAGTAAATAGCATCTGCATTTTTTGAGGGTATTCACATTAGCACCGATGAATATTAGAATGACACTGCAGAAATTTTGGATATATGCTGAAACTCATGAATTGAATGTTTTTCTCAAGTATCAGCAAATCAGGCAGAAACTATTCGGTTGAGAATATAATAAGACATTGTTATATTTTGCGACACCAAACTACCATTGGAAGAGATTTCAAATATTTCATAGTATGAATGCAGAGGTATCAAAATCTTTTGCTTAGCAGGTTTTAGGGAATGTACTCTTTGTCATGGCATGTTTCATAGCATCAGGACGACGGAAACATCTGTGAACACAAGCGACAATTACTCCAAGTGCAATGGTGAATAGGACAGAACTGCCTGTAACTGTTCCTATGAAAACAATGCTTCGTTGAGGCGGCGGGTCCAGAGATGCTTGATTCTTACAATCTCCTAATCTGACCAGAAGAGTTCACATATTTCGTGAGATAAACAAAACAAGAGTCAGCCTGCTTGGCTTGGAAGTGTAAAATGGGTAACGATGGTCATACTCTATGTTTACACTAGAATGGTTGAATAAGCCTGGTGGAAGCCATTGAACTAGTCGAGGATTGCACCTAATAGACCTGCAACATCACGATTGCTTGTTTAGTTCACAGAAAAAGCTCATTCGAATTTCATAGTAATATAAATTATGTTTATCTTACCTGTCCTTTTCATCAGGTTGCCCCGTTTATGTTTCATGGGCCAATAATCAAGCTAAACTAGTCAATAGGTAGACAGATGGGAGTAAATTAGATTATTGTCTTTGTGACATGTTTATGATTCAACAGGCCTGATTTGAAAGCCATGAACAACCCAGTTGTTTTCACTTCTAGAATTCAAGGTCAGTCCATTCGAACATGACATCTTCTGAGAATGGGAATATATGCATTGGCGAATGGAGTGCTTTTAATAAAGACTCAAGGGACATGTATCTGATAAACTTACAAGTCTTCCAGATGCTGAAGAACTGAAAATGATTGTGGGACTCTCCCTATGAAGTCATTATTTTGCAGATATCTGCAGATTGAACAGCCAGAACTTCAAAATCAGGAAAATGGACAACAGAGGGAGTTACAGCTCAGTGTATCCAATTTTCTAGGTCAGTATTGCAATCCATTGATGGAGGGACAAAAGATTTAAAAGTTTCTGAGGTCAACATTATAATTCATACATTTCCTTCAGCTGTTTTAGTTCACTGATGCCTGCAGGAACCGGGCCTTCCAGATTCTTTGAAGTGAGATTCCTGGAACAAAAACAAACTCAATTTCAACATAGTGCATATGGTCTAATGTTTTACATTTCCTAAAAAAAATGCAAATGAATCTTGAGGACCATCTTGAGTGCACAAATCTTGAGTGCAAACAGCTTGTGTTCTTGTATTCAAAACTCTAAAGATGGTTAAGAAGAAAACCAGTAACGGACCACACATTCAACTGAAATAATGTTAAGTGGGTTCATCCATTGAGGATGAAGATCCAAGGCAATATAACAATCATCTAGATTAATGAACCACATCCTCCTTGCGTTGGAATGAAAATTAAGACAATATTAGGACTGATAAGATGGAGTCAGCTTGGGTTAGTGGGGGAAACTCAATTTGGAACTAAAAAAAGCATTCCACGACCCTTCAGATCAAATGCACACAAATTGGCAAATGGGCTTACAGCTTTGTGATGACAAATGAGGAGCTCCCATTGCTTTGGCTGCAGCTCAAGCCTGGCCATGGAGAAGGAGCACAGGGGTCCCCAGACCAACTTCCCAAAAAATCGGTTTTTGGATTCTTCCCAAGTAGCTCATCTTTCACTTTCATTATTGCATTCACTGCAGAAACATGTGTGGGTTCATATCAATATCTGTGGGCGTATTCACAGATGGTTCAAAACACAGGAGGAAACAAGAAGATCCAAGTGTTTTGGATTATTCAAAAGATAAAGGAAAAGGCACATATAAGAGTCTACTAGTAGCATTTTTCATTGTTCAAAACAAAAACAGAGGAACTCAAGAATACCATCTTCTTGTAGTGTTTCTGCAACTCTCCTGTGCACTTCTAAGATCTCGTAGGCACTACAAATGGGATCCAATCCAAATGCAGCGGAAGAGTTCTTGATTAAGGAGATATTAAGGACCCCATTTGCATTGACCTTCAAGTGAACTTCTCTGTATTTGGAAGTGCTGCCATCTTGCAGTATGTTGAAATTGTGGTACTGTTTTTCTCCATTAATGTAGATATCAAAGACCCTTTGCCCTGTTTTAACAGAATGATTATGCTCAATAAAGTATAGGGAGACGTGGTAATCTTGGTCACCCGCTTTGAGATCATTATGTAGGAATTGCAACTCTCCATTATTGGTTACTGCTGTCTGGAGCACTCTAAGTGGCACAGATAAGTTGTTGCCACGGATGGACACCGGAGAATCAAATGGAGTGAAGCTTGCATTGGCAGTCCAAATTCTGTCACTTGAATCAGTTGGATACCTGAGTAGAACGTAGAAACTTATCAAATACTTCATTTTTTTTTTTAATGAAAGGAAATACCAGCAGTTCTCTTCTTTTCATCCGTGATGTTGTAATCAATAGAAAAGATTTGATGCATGGCCAAATTGGGTTGTTGGTAATGAGAATGTATCTCTGAAATTGCAATTATCCTTGCAAGTTCAGTTGGAAACAAATGTAGCTCCACGTTCTCATTGCTTAATACAAATTCTGTTGGCTTCATGTAAATTCTATGTTTACGTGTTTGCCTGAAGGCCCAAACGAACTGTGAGGGAATTTATACATGATTTGGGTAGGATTACTCTATAAGAAACTACTAATGCTTTTGAACTTGCAAGCATTTAAATACATAACTAACATGAAAAGCTCCAGAACAAATCGAAAAAAATCTCAAAAAATAAATAATACCTGATATCATTTTTTCCACCTAGATCAACTCTAGCAACCAGCTTGAGAATAAGGGAAGGATCATCATTTAGATAATGTGGATCATTTAGAGGCCTTAATTCAAGCTTTGAGAGGAAAGGACTGCCTTTTCCCTTCACTAAGCAGAAGTTCACATAGGGATTTGTAGCTCGGAAAACACCCTCCACCTCCAAGAAGTCAATGGAGGAATTCACTTGGGCAACAGGAGTGGCACCAATCGAGACATTGAAGATGGTGTCTGGTGAGATTTGCAGACTTGGGCCATGGAGAAAAGTGCCCCTGATCAAGTAATCATCTCCGCTTGTAGTTGTCAAATTGTAGCACCACCTGTTTCCATTTTCTGAGTCAAATATTCTCACTTCCTTGTAGCTTGTATCGTTTGTCACAGGAAGAGCAACGGGTAAACATCTTCCTTTGACAGGGAGAAAATCAGAATCTGGAATCCAGCTTAAGTTCGTGTTTGGTTCAATGATTGCTGACTTGGCACAACACTCTAGGCTCACAAAACCTGCATGATTTGCAGAAAACATTGAAATTTTCAATTCACTAGATTAAACATTTACTTTTAGTGATGAGTACAGAATCAAATTGCTAAGCTCAGTAGATTCTACACTCCAGTTCGGCGCAGAAGCCTACTTAGTTTTTTTGACATACATGCAGTGTCAAAGTAGGAAGCAACCCTAAGTGCAATTCTGAGCTTCTACATCGAAGTCGCCACTGTTCAAAGTTCGAACCACATCCAACTAATTGCAGTGGCTATATTTATTCAGAGCTCTGATGATAACGCAGGGGTAATTGGTTCAAGCTCTGGTAAAAGTTTGATGTCAGTTGCCACCTTGACAGTAACTATTTCTCTAGGCACAAAACTCCTTTGATACCATTCACTAGCTAACCATATTGTCTTTGTCTTTTAACTATGTGACCGTATTGATACTATTGAAGGGGGTTTTATTTTCTCATAGCTCATGTTTGACACCTGATAAAGCAAATCTTCGTTTTCATTAGCAGTGATGATATTTGAAAATGGTTAAGTTCGTCCTCACAGCCCCTTTTTGCCAAAAGGTAAAAGTTAAGTTCATGACTGTTTGCACGTTACCATCTTGTTTATTTTCTGGGGTATTACATAAAATAGGCCATCTTCCAAATTAGATAATGGTGATGGAATTCATGGGCTTCTTTATAATTGTGGAACTCCATTCTGTCAGTGACTAGATCTTCCTATTGCTATGACAATTGGGTTATTGCTCATCCGAGTTAAGAAACAAAATTTCAAATCCTGTATCTGTCCAATAAATGTGTATAGACTGTTTAGCAGATCTCAAAGATTGAGTCATAGGTTTTGCACTTTAGTAACCTGTCCACATGCCTGAAAGAAGTTTACATTTCTCATGTATGTGAACAAAAATCAGATGGTTTGGATCTTTCAGCTGGAACTTTTATGGTGCTTGATTTATCCACGTTGGGGCCATTAAACAAAAGATCTGGATAATTAGCCTTGAGAAATAATTCCTTTTAGGCGTCAAATGCTAAATATCTGCCGGTTACACCAGTTTTAGAAATCCACAATCTCGAAGAAAATGAAATGGAATCTGTAACTATAGAAATATACGCATACCGTCTTGTGAGCAAGTGCAATGAACAAGGAGGAGCAACCAAATGCAAAGGAGAAATTCTACCCTTGTTGAATCAACAAAGTCCATCTGATCTTTACCCACATGGGTTCCCCTCCATTTCCAACCAGTAATTCTCCCAAGATCAAGCCAAAAAATCTTCTTTGATGCCGAAAATTCTGAATATCTTTTATCAACTAATCCGTTAAAATTCACTAGTTGCCCGTAGAACCCCTCATCCTAGAGAGATCCATCTTCAGCTCATCCATTGAACCAAGTGCCTCTTCTTCAATCCTCCCCACACAAAGTCAAACTCAATCTTTGCACCACAATCAATGTCCCTCCATCACCTCAACCGTCCATCAGCTTCGATCAGGTATTTCCAATATGCAAGTTTAAGAGCTCAGACCAAAAGCTAAATTTCCTCAAATTCAAAGGCAATTTCCTCTTCAACCTTCAAACCATAGACCAATAACTGATACTAGAGACAAAGCAAGCCCATCTCACTAAGCATTAAGCATCTAGAGAAAGATTCCAGTCCCTTTTGTTTTTTATTCTCTGCTAATCATTGACCATCAGATCATGGCCTCCTTCAAAGTCGGGGAAACAATTTTAGAGCGCCGTGCAGCTGCAGTTATGATCTGAATCCCTTTCTAAGAAATGGTTTGACTTAAATTCTGACAGATGGGGGAGATGTGGGGGAATAGAGAAGCATGGGGTGGAAGAAGGTGTTACCATTTAATTAATTTACTACTTTATTTATTTGGTGGATGTTTGTTTATTAATATGCTTACTTGTTTATCCTTGTAAAATAATGGGCGGAACTTGCCTTCATTTTTCGTCCCTCCCCTTGTTGGCTACCAGCAAGGCAACATCATGGAAACCTCCTGCTAGCAATGAGATGTTTAAATGGCCATTAGTTTTTAGAGAAATCTCAGGAGTTGCCACTGAACTTTCAAGCTGGATGCAGTGAGTCAGTAACAGCGGCAAAGGTGGCAGACTAGCAGCATGAAGCATTTCACATTGAGTTGAGACAGGAGTCAGCTGAGTTGGGTAGACTCAATGTTCTTAAAATACTTCAGAAGAGAACAAGTCAATGCGATTGGCAGGGGGAGCAACCATGCTCTTGGATGTTTTTGAAGTAGGCAAGCTGGAGAAAAAGCTCCCTGGTTGGCTGGAATTTCCCTTGATTGGTGAGCATGATTTTGTCGCATGTGTTAATAAGCAAAACTCAAATATGGATTGACTCCTTGAGGTTTCATTTTGACTCGGCTCCATGCATTTCTAGCCATCCCTCCTATTGAGGCTGTGTTTGCACATTGGTAAAACTGTAAAATATCGCAAATGAACAAGGCAAGATAGTGATTACAGCAATATAACAGTAATCAGTCATAAATGTATGATAATAATGTGGAAAAATAGAACTATTATCAATAGTTAAGATGTTATTAAGGGAAATGATTACATGAAAACTTGTAGGGGCACTCATTTTGCATTAAACAAACATGCCTAAAAGAAATTATTGAATAGAGAATAATAATTCAAAATAAATTTGGATGAAAAGACAGAGAATTGAGTGTTGAAAATATAAAAAGTAATGAAAAAATACAAATTTTATTATATACGAGGATAAATAAATTTATGTCGATTAAAAGATGAAAAAAGTGGACGGAAGGGTGATTTTACATCCCTTCTTACCCAGCAAATTCAAGACCAATTCCAGT
>JAYJMB010002499.1:15905-29936 GCA_036873735.1 Pouteria campechiana
ATTAAAAGATGAAAAAAGTGGACGGAAGGGTGATTTTACATCCCTTCTTACCCAGCAAATTCAAGACCAATTCCAGTTTCCAAAGGCAGAAGGAGCAGGCGGTATCGGCTGTTGGATGAGAAACTTCGTCCTTGCAACTGTTTATCTTGGGTCAACTACTACTTTGAATTTTGAAAAAACAGGGCAGGCGGTGAGAGAATATTCCATCTCCAGACAAATCCAATGCCTCTGTGATGCTTAGGCTAATCATGCAAATGCCACGGCTTTCCTTGTAAATTACAGACACAACCAATTTCCCCACATACCTCTGGGATGCTTAGGCTAATCACATTGCTTCCAACAGCTTTAATGTGGGGTCATCTCAATCATAAGCTGTTTTTCACCTAAGTGAGGTTAACTATATAAATCCTATCGCATTATTTCTGTCAATCTTAAATTATGTACTCAAGAAGGTGCAAGCATTTTTATATATCTTTTGATGAATTCTAAATTTCTAATAATGTTTTTCTGGGCTTTTTCAAAAATCCTTGCAAGCTTCAACATTAAAAAAATATTTATAAACAATCTTCAGAGTATGTATTTTTTGTGGTCTACCTAAATTCAAAATAAAGATGATTCTAGGGATAATAAAAATACATATCAAAATCTAGTTTGGATCTTGCCCAGATATAATGAAAATGAAAAGGTTAAATGTTGTACTCGAGTATACTGAAAATTTATTCAGAAAATTTGGGTTAAAAATTAGTTTAATTATAATGTATTTAGATAGTAATAAAAGATTTGAAAAATGGAAAAAAATATATAAGAGATGTAAAATGTGGTACAATGGATGATGATATTACACACTAAATTAATACAAATAAAATACATTGACTTTTTAGATTAAAAACAAAAGGTGGAAACTAAAAATACAAGTAATAATGACAAAAAGAAACTATTAAAGGTAGATAAATTTACATCATATAAAAAACGGAAAGTCTTTATTCCATTAACCTTTTGAATGTAAAAGAATGAAAGAAAGCAACCCCATCTAGGTTGGGGTTCAATTCCTCTTAACTAATTTTTCTTACCTTTTTTTTACTTTTTTAATATACTTTTTAATGCAATCTGACATTTTAACTGCCTAATAATTCTCATTTATTATTATTATTTATATTTTTAATTATAATTTCATATTTATTTATAAAATGTTTATCTCTTTTATCTTTATTTACTCTCTTTAATTATTATCCTGTATCAAATTACATCACTCTGCTGACTTTTCTGTGTATCTTTTTCTTCGGCGTCTTTTCCCCGTTACCAAACTTGGAGAAAATAAATAAATAAATCAATGTAGAGATATACATCATCCCGCCGTGTTAGCCAACGATTGGTTTATAGCACGGCCAATCACAACACGTTATGTGGGCAACTTTTAGTTTGATGCTGTTTTAATATCCATTTTCTCAATTGTCATTTTATTGTGGGAAACAATACCTTGCCAGGCCCCCAAGACATGCCAAAGTGGTCCAGGTCTAACAGGTGGACCGCTGATTTTTTTTTTTTTATATTCATATATTTCATTTATTAATACATGAGAAATGGGTCCAAGAAAATGACACATTTATGACTTACCAAGCCGAGCTCAATCTTGAACACAGATCGACTTGGCCCAAATCCCGAAATAGATTGGGTCTAAAATTGAGCCGAAGATGGGCCAGTGGATACAAGTCAATTTTGAGGGCTGTGATCCACTAGCGTGGGCTCCGCTTTGAAATCCCAACGAGTCCCTATTGGCTCACCATGACACTCTGAAGAGATCCATATTCATCATCATCAACTTGGAGTCATAAATCTAATAAAATGCTCTAAAACACTTCAATTAGAAGCCTACATAGACAACAATAGGTGAATAATGAGAAAATATAAAATGGTATATAAATATAAATTTTATTTAGATTAATTTATAAAATACTATTTTAAAATTTGTAAAATCATAAATCTGAAAAACAGACTATTTTAGAAATTATAGATGTTTAATAATGTCTTAATGAGTTCCATGAACCATAAGAGTCTGTTTGGACAACAAGTTAGAGAGAGGGTATATTAGAAAAGTATAAGAATTTATTTTGATTATTGTACTTAAATAAATTTTGTTTAATTAAAATATTAATATACGTATAAGAATAATTGGATGAGACTCGCACGAGCGAGAAGTAATGAGAAGGACCGACTGAGTCCTATTTGTAAAAGAAAAAGCTTGAAGGCAGATAAATGATGCACTGGGTCCACCATCCAATATCAAAATTCGATGGGTACTGATTGGAGAAAATTACAACCAACGGTCCAGATCATGTTTTGGTGGGCCCCAAAGGCTGATTTCAGAAAACTTGCATTAGTTGAATTCTTTGAGACGCATACTTGCCACGTGGCTCAGAGCCCCATCACACTTTCGCCGGTGTAGAACACAAGGTGAAGACTCGGTATATAAAGCCCGCAGCAGCAGCAGCTCGCGTTAGCCTGTCTGTCTGCTCCCTCCAAAACCCTAGAAACCCTACCAAAACCCTCCTTCACCGACCCTACCTAAATCCTCTCTCTTTTTTACGTCTTGCTTCATCGAGCTTTCTAGAGGATGCCGATGATGCTGGGGGCTCTTCGGAGAGCCGCATCTAGATCGGTAACCTCCAAAACCCTCTCTTTTTTTTTTGTTCTGTTTTCCTTTTTGAGTTTCTCGTTGTTCAATGATAGGAAGAATTTATATTTTGGCTTGCGTTTGATGAGTTCTCTATTATAGTATTTTGTTTCTAGGACGTTTCGTTAGGGTTTCTAGGCGAGTTTGGTAGCCTTGATGATAGCTATAGGACGAAATTAATTCTGCTGATTTTTGGGAAGTAGTCGGTAGTTTCGATCTGCTAGGGATGATCCTGAACGGGTGGTAGGTGGGCTTGGCTCTGATGATTTATTGTTTGTTAGAAATCGCACATATTGGTAGATCATCTGGTTTTGAGAGGTAGAGCTTCCAGTCTGGCATAGGTATGCTGTGGGTTAGTCATTGTTTGGATGGTTAAGGCTCTTCATGAAGAGAGCCTTCTGGAAGAGGGCGTGCGAATGATCTAAATGCGTAGTAACTTCCATGGTTTTAAATATACTGCCGATATAACTATATCGTATAGGTAATTGGCATGAGCTGATACATGATGCATGGGTGTATTGGCCTGGTTGGAAAAAAATGGGCTGTATTGGCTCAGGTGTATCGGCCTGGCTGGAAAAAAGTGGGCTGTATCAGCGGTATTATCTCAAGTGAATAGCCTCATATCTGTCAGCGACTCAGTGTCTCTTTTTTGCAATAAATTATCATTATTTGAGGAAAAAATTTTATTTTCCCTACTTAGTTTGCAGTACTTTCCTGTAAAATCGATTTTTTTCTTCATTTGAGTAGCTTAGACAAATCAAAATACTCTTTTTCTTTTTTGTTGATTTAGGGCAATTTTCAAATATTCATTTGAGTTTTGGGGGGAAGATAAATTATTTATTTAAATTAAAAGAATCCATTTTTTTTCTTTAAGGTTTGAGCTAAGTAGAGGGGAGAAGTTATTTTTAACCATAATTTGAATTTAAATGTGGGTTTAAATGACATAGCTGGTGTTGAATCTGAGGTTGACTCTTGCATTTGAACTTTGTGAAAATCTCAAAAAAGGTGTGTTTTAGATATTCAATCCACTTCCTATAGTCAAGATTTGATGACAATATGACACTATGATTGGGAAAAAATAACAAAAGATCAAGTGAAACTTCTGTGAAAGTGAATTAAGGGGGGGGGGGGGGGGGGTATAATCTGATTTAACCAACACTTCACACATTAAAGAATATGGTTATTTATTAGTTTATGCATAATCATAAAGTAGCATATTAAAAAGTTTAAAGCATATATTACTTATGTAAATATTTGATGTAGAATTTACTAACCAGCACACGCCAAATTGACTGGCTGGACTGATATATCATTATTTACATATGCAAAATATAAAAGTATTATATTCATTATATCTCTATTTCTCCTGTTTTTGAGTATACTGTCCAATGTGAACCAGTACGTTCTTGGTGCTAATACAATACACCTATATTGTATTGGTTTTTTAGGTCGCCAATATGGTGTCTGACACTGATATTCAAAATGATGGCAACTGCCAGCAGCCACCACCACTATCTTATAAGTCTTGTTTCAGCTCATTTGGTCAGCTGGAAAAATCCTGTGTTTTCATGAATGCTTAATGTGCGAAATTCTGACAATTGAGCAATGGAAGTCTGCTTTACTTGAATACTTAGGAGATATTTGATATCAAATATCCACAAGTTGATCAAAATTAAAAATAGATCCAACCATTAAGATTGCTCAGATTAATGAGCAGAGTCAAATAAAAGGCCATAGGAAAGTTATAAGCCATAGAAAAGTTATAAAGTAAGTTTCGAATTTTTTAATCATTAATTAGGTTTTTAATTATTGAATGGTGACCTTTATATTTTTGTTGATTTTGTGTGAGCCACTTTTGGAGCACCACACATCTTAGATTTACCTGTGAGCCACTTTTGGAGTACCAAACAATGTCCTTTTATTGCAAAATTTCCCAAGTTGATAGTCCATTGCGTTAGTTTGAAAACAGGCTAAAAATTGCACAATTCCAACACATTTGAAAAAGTCATGGTCCATTAAGATAAAGCTTGAAGGCTCTTGTTGGATTTGGGGGATATTTTAATATTGTTTTGTTTAGGATTATTTAATAATTTTTTATGCCATGGGGTTTTTAAAATTTTTGTATAACTATCAAGTTGAATGAGGAGATAGCAGTAAATGTCATAAGAAGACTAAGTTGCTAACAAGAAAGGAAAAATGTTGTCTGCTGGTAACAAATGTCTTTTCATCATATAAATTAATTTCCACGACATTTTCTATCCCTGTGCATATGAGCTGTAATCCATTTGGTTGCAATATTGGAGTTGGTTGACATTGTCAATTCATCAAGAACAGATTGACTGTATTCTAGCCACTTTAGAATTGGAAGTAGTCCTCCAATTGCACTAAAATTTTATACAAGTTAACTTTTAAGTAATTTAGCTGAAGGTTAGCAGCATGTTCCACTACAACCATAAAGGAATGCCGGTTCTATAATTTATCTTCTTCTTCTTTTTATTGGTTTGCTGTAAATAAGGTGACTCTAGTGGCTTTTGTTATGGTTAATTAGGTATTGTTTCCTAGGACTGAGATGACTGTAAAATTGCGCTAGACTTGTTTGCATTAATTGTGCAGGTTTCTGGCAATGCAAAGTCAGCATGGGCTGCTTCCCCTCTGGGTCACAAATGGGCAGGTCTGGCAAGGCCATTCAGGTACATGATACTTTTCAAACAGAAAATAGCACCAACAAAATTTTTTAAATTGGTTGTGTTTATTTCTTTCTCATTCATTTGCACAATGCTATTTTCTCTAGCTCAAAACCTGCTGGCAATGACGTAATTGGTATTGATTTGGGTACCACAAACTCATGTGTTGCTGTCATGGAGGGAAAGGTTAGTACGTATACGCGCATGTGCATTGAGTTCTTATTCAGTATGTTGACATCTTTATTTGGTTTCTATATTCTGACTGTTGTTAGTGTTATTTGCAGAATGCTAAAGTTATTGAGAACTCTGAAGGAGCACGGACCACACCATCAGTTGTTGCCTTTAGCCAGAAGGGTGAGCTGCTTGTTGGAACTCCAGCCAAACGCCAGGCTGTGACCAACCCAACAAACACCCTTTTTGGAACCAAGCGTTTGATTGGTAGACGTTATGATGATCCACAGACACAGAAGGAAATGAAGATGGTTCCTTTTAAGATAGTTAAAGCTCCCAATGGTGATGCATGGGTTGAAGCCAATGGACAACAGTATTCTCCTAGTCAGATTGGTGCCTTTGTTCTCAACAAGATGAAAGAAACTGCAGAGAATTACTTAGGAAAATCAGTTTCAAAGGCTGTAATTACTGTTCCGGCCTACTTCAATGATGCTCAGAGGCAGGCAACAAAGGATGCTGGAAGAATTTCTGGTCTTGATGTGCAGCGTATTATTAATGAACCAACAGCTGCTGCGTTGTCATATGGCTTGAATAACAAGGAGGGTCTTATAGCAGTTTTTGATCTTGGAGGTGGAACTTTTGATATCTCAATACTGGAAATCTCAAATGGTGTCTTTGAGGTATGCATCTTATGGTTCTTTTAGGTGTTAAATAATGCAAGACAGATGCACACAATTTATTTTTATATGTGAAACTGCATCTGATGCTTTTTCGGGTTGGAATTGGAGTACAATAGATCACAATGTGCAAAAGAAAAAGAACAGAACCCTTATCCAAACGTTATCTTCTTACAGCCTTTGTCAAGACTAGTTGTTTCATTGTTACCATAGCTTCTGATCTGCCTGCATTTAGCATCTCTCATGAATTTTTCTCAGTGAATTCGAAGTTAGGTCTGAATTGTCATTTAAATCACTGTCGTGTCAGGTAAAAGCAACAAATGGTGACACATTTTTGGGTGGTGAGGATTTTGACAATGCTCTACTGGATTTCTTGGTGAGTGAGTTCAAGAGAACTGAAGCCATTGATCTTTCAAAGGATAGGCTAGCATTGCAGAGGCTTAGGGAAGCAGCTGAGAAGGCTAAGATAGAACTCTCTTCCACATCCCAGACAGAGATCAACCTGCCATTTATCACTGCTGATGCATCTGGAGCAAAGCATATGAACATTACACTGACGAGATCAAAGTTTGAAACCTTGGTGGACCATCTAATTGAGAAAACTAGAAATCCATGCAAGAGCTGTTTGAAAGATGCTGGCATTTCTACAAAAGAAGTGGATGAAGTTCTACTTGTGGGGGGCATGACCCGTGTCCCGAAAGTTCAAGAGGTGGTTTCAGAGATATTTGGGAAGAGTCCAAGTAAAGGTGTGAATCCAGATGAGGCAGTGGCTATGGGAGCTGCAATTCAGGGTGGTATTCTCCGAGGGGATGTTAAGGAGCTGCTTCTCTTGGATGTTACTCCACTCTCACTTGGTATTGAAACTCTTGGAGGCATCTTCACCCGGTTGATCAACAGGAACACTACCATTCCCACAAAGAAGAGTCAGGTGAGGTCAAACTCCACATTAAATTCACCACTGTAATTGAGATGGTCTAATTCACGATCCTTGTTTTTTCCCTCACATGGGAATGTTGGGGTTATCAGTTATGTAGAATGCATCTAGTGGACCAACACTGATGAACCATGCTCTGGGGTAAATCTCCCATATTAGGAGCTGAGCATAGTAAAGCCATTTTTGCCCTGCTGGTAGCTGTCAATCTATCCCTAGCAAAAGTATCTGTGAATCATTGATAATCCATAGGGATATTAATTGTAGCATCCCCATAATCGGGTCCATGGCATAATGTAAAATTTCATCTCCATGGATCAGACAATGTCCACCAGCATGACCGTGCACTGAGATTAGTATGATCTTAATTGGTGGATAGATGCATTGCAACTGTTTGTCTGCAACTTCCATCTAGGTTTTTGTATGGTTAAAGCCTCTAATTTCTTTTCCCCATGATTAGGTGTTCTCCACTGCAGCAGACAACCAGACTCAGGTGGGTGTTCGGGTGTTGCAAGGAGAGCGTGAAATGGCTACTGACAACAAACTTTTGGGTGAGTTTGAGCTTGTAGGCATTCCACCTGCCCCCAGAGGCATGCCGCAGATCGAGGTTACATTCGACATTGATGCCAATGGAATCGTGACGGTATCTGCCAAGGACAAGGCCACTGGGAAGGAGCAACAGATCACCATCCGATCATCTGGAGGACTCTCTGAAGATGAGATTCAGAAGATGGTTAAAGAGGCTGAGCTGCATGCTCAAAAGGACCAAGAAAGGAAGGCACTCATTGACATTAAGAACAATGCAGACACCACAATCTACAGCATTGAGAAGAGCTTGGGTGAATACAAGGATAAAATCCCTGCTGAGGTTGCAACTGAGATTGAATCAGCAGTGGCGGACTTACGAAAAGCAATGGCAGGAGAGAACATCGATGAGATCAAGGCGAAGCTTGATGCTGCGAACAAGGCTGTGTCAAAGATCGGACAACACATGTCAGGTGGGGCCAGTGGCGGAGCAGCATCCGGTGGATCACAGGGTGGTGATCAGGCTACTGAGGCGGAGTATGAAGAGGTGAAGAAGTAGGTTGACCCATTGATCCAGTTGCATTTTTTTTCAGTGCTTAAAAAGGGGTGTTGGAGTTGCTGTGTAGTGGGTCCTATTCTTGGTACCTCACAACATTCTAAGATAGCAGTTTTGTACTTGGAAAAAAATATATCTTGGTAAGGGAAGGCCTTTCACCTAACATTACCTGTGGGAAAATAACATGTATGGTGTCCAAACATTCTCCAGGGTGGGAGCTTGGTAGAAGTCTCACCTGGTGACGTATCAGGACAATTTTGATTTTCCTTTTTGGCTGCAATGCTAGGTCAGTGTTAAGCTGATTATTCCATTTGGCTGAGTATCTTTTGGAGGTCCTATGTATGTATGGATGAGCCTGTTTATTGGTGTTGTTGTGGTGGCTGCTGTTCATTGGGTTGAATTTTGCTAGTGATGATTGGCATGAGGCAGTTGCTTGTTGTTGAATGTGGCAAATGACAAGTTCCGATAGTCATATGCTTCTTCCTCCTAATTTTTGATTGCATTTCAGCATATGTGATTTACTTTGCGAGGGCCACCCATTGTTGTGCCCAGCTAACAAATGCAATCTTAGTGGGTGATGCCTAGCAATATGCTGCTGCTGAAGTTGCACTGAGAATTGCCATAATTTTTTATTGTAAAATTGGCTGCCATTATAGCTCTTGGCTGCCATCCCCAATCATGCGTTCAATAAAATTTCTTAAACAATATATGGACAAAATCCAATAGCTTTACCAGATATTTACCCATTGTTGCCCACCTCAACAACTCTTTTTAATTTTTTTCATTATAATTTATAATTTTAATTATTACTCCACATTTTTTGTTAAAAAGAATATTTTATTTTTAATGATTACTTCATGCCATGTAAAATTTCCCATTTTCCCTCTCATTCTTATTTTATTTTTCTATTATTATTATTTTTGTCTCAATGGCCTCCTAATATTCTGGGCCCCACTCTCAGAACCTTGACCCACGAACAGCTGCGACGAATACCCTAATCAATTCCCCGCAATTAAAAAAAAAAAAAGTAATCATGTGGGCCCCACCAACTAAAAAGACGGACGAAATCCGGCGGTCTGGGTCACCTGATCATGCCATCCGTTACTCCTCTCCCACGCCTTCTGAAAAATTCCGTTCTCATCCCTCAGCTGTTCTTCTGCTCCATTACCCATTCCTACTTTTTCCAAAAATTTCATTTCCCTCACTACTTTTTCCAAAATTCCATTCCCTCCTTTTTATGAAATTCCCTTCTATTCCCTTCTTCTTCGCTTCCATGACTGCTGCTGCTGCTTGAACGGAGAGACGGAGAGAGAGAGAGAGAGAGAGAGAGAGAGAGAGAGAGAGAGAGAGAGAGAGAGAGAGACAATGTCGATCGCAAGATATCGGGCCCACCTCCGCGCAATCCGGGTCCATTTCTCCATCTTACGTCCTCCATCGCCGCCGTCCGATCTCCACCAACGGCATCAGATCGCTAGATCCGTCACTTACATGCCTCGCCCCGGCGACGGTGCTCCTCGCCAGGTCACCCTCATCCGCGGCGACGGCATCGGCCCCCTCGTCACCAGTGCCGTCGAGCAGGTCATGGCTGCCATGCACGCCCCCGTCTACTTCGAGCCCTACGACGTCCGCGGCGACATGCCGCGGGTGCCGGACGAGGTCATTGACTCCATCCGCCGGAACAAAGTCTGCTTGAAGGGCGGCCTCGCCACCCCCGTCGGCGGCGGCGTCAGCTCCCTCAATGTGCAGCTCCGGAAGGAACTCGATCTCTACGCCTCGCTCGTCAATTGCGTCAACCTGCCGGGCCTCCCGACTCGGCACGACGATGTCGACATTGTCGTGATTAGGGAGAACACGGAGGGGGAGTACGCCGGGCTGGAACATGAGGTCGTTCCTGGTGTCGTCGAGAACCTAAAGGTATGATCTTTTTGCATAATTGTGTTTTGGGAAACTTTCCAAGTTGTCGTTGTTTGTTCATTGGCTGGAATGAATGTGTTGTTGTGATTTTGGAAGGATTTATTCGTTGAGCTAATACAGTGGCAGATAGGATGGTGGGTCCCATCTGATGAGTCTGGATGCCAAACAGGCCAACATGCATACAAAATGAGGAAGATTTGCTTTGATTTGCGACTGCCAATGAATCTATCATCCTCAGCATGAATGGGAAGAATGTGTTAATGATTATTGGCAGGCAGGAGTTTTAGAATTTTCAGCTTGTGATTCTCGTGCGACTTACTGCCTAGTTTATTTTATTTTAAGTTTTGGACCTTTCTTCTGGTCACGTGGACCTGAATACGCTCAAGTCACGATATGGCCCTGGTTGATTTTTTAATGCCATGCTGCTGCTTCTAAAGACAGGTAGGCTGGCTTTTGGCTGTAGTTTGTAAAGCCTCTCTCTCTATTACTATTATTATATCTGAATCTTAGAACTAGGCGGTGTCAGAGGCAGGCTCAGGATTGCTTGTGTTTTGCCTAATGTAGCTCCTTCCCATGAAGCTTATTTTGACAAACTATGCTACTCCGATGAAGACTGTTCGAGTCCTGAATTGCTACCTTTTGATGGGTAGAAGGTGCCTGACCATCTAAGCTAAGTGTTAGTGGAAATGCTTAGCATAATTTGTTAGTGGAAATGCTTAGCATAATTTGCTAAGGCTTTAAGCGAAGGATTTCAATATCCTGGTCCTTAAGACTCCAGACATCTCTTTGGTTCATGAATGCTTGAATGCGGATGCGGATATGGACTTTGTGTTTGCCTGGTAATGCTGGTCATTGTCTGACCATGGACTGGTACTTGCATGTTAGAATCCTCCAATAGAGAATGCTGTTACACCCAATCCCAGGGTTCAAAAATCCAAGTTTGGTATTTGGTTGAGTGTATTGGTGTTTATGCACCTAAAGCATATATATGAGTATCTGAATGTAAACAGTCTTCAATGTGTAGTCTTTTAATTTTCAAACAACGGCTTTACTCATTTCAACCCATGAACCCAGTTAATGAATGGATCGCATTTGACATTTTAGGGAAATTGATTCTATATGCTGCTGATTTCCCTGGAACTTCCAAACATAACCTAATATTGCCTTTATTAGAGGATATATGATGGAATTGTATTCCTTTCATCATTTTTTCCTTTCAAGATGTTGGGATTTGTGCTTGTTTTTTAATCAGTTGCTTTCTTAGGTCATCACAAAGTTCTGTTCAGAGCGTATTGCAAAGTATGCATTTGAGTATGCTTACCTTAACAATAGAAAGAAAGTTACTGCAGTGCACAAAGCGAACATTATGAAGCTTGCAGATGGTCTATTCTTAGAATCCTGCCGGGAGGTTGCAACAAAATACCCAGGGATAACATACAATGAGATAATTGTTGACAACTGTTGCATGCAACTTGTCTCAAAGCCTGAGCAATTTGATGTCATGGTAAGTTGTTTTATCCTCCTCAATTTCTCTTTTGCATGAGCAGTTTCTTGTCGAAGAACTGACAAAAATTCTATGCTTAACTGCATTCATTTTTAATTCAATTTTTTTCCCCAATAAAGTGACTAATGTAGTAGTTGTTAAAATGTTCAGGTGACACCAAATCTTTATGGCAACTTGGTGGCAAACACAGCTGCTGGTATTGCCGGTGGTACTGGTGTCATGCCAGGAGGTATTTAAGCACTTCTTGCCCCGCTGAATGTCTAACTTTTTTTTTTCCCTTAATATCCCCCCTACCATACATCATACTTTGTTGGTTTCCTGTTTCTCTTGTTATGGGAACAAATAAAGCCCTAATTAATTGGGAGGGCCTCAGTTTCCCTTCATCACTCTGTTTTCTAAGACAAATACTAATCCATTTAAAGCTTCTGGTTGTGGCTCAGCAACCAGAGGTTGAATTACAAGGGTACCAGTTAGAACCATTGACAACCAAAGCCGAGTTGACTCTGAAAATTACCTGATAATTTTTCTAGTGTGTTATTCATAACGAACCTTCCTGGGTTATGGTAAATTTTGTTGCAGTAAAAGAAGCTTTTCTGTTTTGCACTCTTTATTGTAAATAGACACAAAAGAGGATCAAGTCTGCATTAGATTTTAAACTCAGTTTCACTGTCCATGTTACCTTGTTGTCTGATAGCTCCGACCATGAAGCAACTATTAATTAACATTCCTCTATGTTGGAAGATTCCTATCACTTAAGAATTTTTTTAGCAATGGTCAGTCATGGAACCTTTGGGACTGAGGGAGTTTTAGATTGGAGTAATCATCCATTAACTAAGCTAGAGGACCATGAAATTCTTCCATTTTCAATGCAGGAAAAGTATGTGCATGCTCCTGCATTCATGGCCATTTAAACCTGTTATTTAGAATTGGTTGTAGGAATCCAAAATGTCACAATCTGAATCCTACCATGGAATGCTGGTTATGTTTGTATAATATAGTTTTATTACCTAGCCTATATATCTCCTCTTATGATCCTTGTTACTGTGGTTGCAGGCAATGTTGGTGCCGATCATGCCATCTTCGAGCAGGGTGCCTCAGCAGGCAATGTTGGAAATGAAAGGCTAGTGGAAGAGAAGAAAGCAAACCCAGTTGCGTTGCTTTTATCATCGGCAATGATGTTGAGGCACTTGCAGTTCCCATCCTTTGCTGATCGGTTGGAAACTGCAGTAAAGCACATCATAGAAGAAGGCCAGTGCCGAACAAAAGATTTAGGAGGACGCAGCACCACCCAAGAAGTTGTTGATGCTGTCTTAGCAGCGCTGGAATGATGCAATTCGCTATCATATTGCCCCATTATTTGCTTAAGGTTAATGTAGCAGTTGCCCATCTCATTCAAATATTCTCTTGCTTTTCGCTTTTTCTAACTAATAAGGCTAGGGTTCTCCTCATCTTCTGATGGAATAATTAATTCTCCGGATTATGAGCCAACATGATGCTCTTTCCGTTTGTATATTCCCATTGTTCTTGTGAAAGAGCTTTTTATTTCCACGGTATTGTCAGGAATTGAAGGATTTTTCCGTTGGATTTGTCAGTGGCTGATGTAGCCAATGATGTTGGTGGTTTGGTCCTGCGTTCCATTCCATTTAGAGTTTTGATTTAATAAGGAGGGTTTCACTAAAATTTGGGTGTTGGAACATCTTGGTTTTGAGCCCACCATGATGTTGCAAAATCCAAGCTTATGATCAACTCTAGCATTATCCAATCAGAAATATATGTAGATGACGCCAATTGAAAATTTATAAAATCATTTACAAAATATACAAATTATTTAAATTAATTCATGTAAGTACTAAAATGTCGTGAAAATGAATAGAATTATTTATTCTTATGGCAGAAGGCTTTGTAAAGTACAGATGTTTGATTAAATACTAAGCAAATCCCATAAGCAAGGGAGCAGGTTTTAATAAGTTGATATTCACTTTCAAGTAGTTCCATTTTTTAGGGTACTATGAGTTTTATCTAGATGATTTTAAAATTTTCATCTAAAAGGATGGTAAGCCCAAAATGGGGCGGCCCCACTGAAATTTCTATGTAGCCTACCTGGTTCAATTAGTTGCAAGCCCTAAAAACGCCTTGAACAACCAAGTCTCGAGAAACCCATCCAACAACATCTATTGCCTCGTTAATTGTTGTACTATTTTTAGTAATATAATTTTTATATTACTAGAAGCACTTTTTTGGCAATGAATAATAAGTTTTTCCTTACAAAAACAAAATTCTTAGCTTTAGTAACGAACAAAATCGTTTTTACCAACCAATTATGTTATAGCCATTGACAATGAATAGTGTCCCACGATGAAAGTAAGCCTTGGCATTTTCATTGCTGAAAAGACTGTTC
>JAYJMB010002499.1:43254-59049 GCA_036873735.1 Pouteria campechiana
GAAAAGGTTACTAGTGAAGACAAAACAGATGAACTATTTTTACATGGAAAGACAAAATAAAAAATAAAAATAAAATATAATATAAATAATGATGTAAAAAGGTAAAGGACTCAACGTGATTTGATTTTTTTTTTAAAAAGAAAACAAGTTAGAAAAGTTAAACTTGGCAACTAAACAAACCTACTAATTGCTGATGGCCATGCAGCTTAGCACATAGCTGTCATGGAAGCTTTGGCTCCTTTTTGCTTTTTTGCCTTTTTCCTCCTCCTTCTTTTTTTTCAAGTGCAGCCGATGGCAAATGACTTGAAAATACGTGGCCAAATACGTACAATAGAATGTTTTTTTTTCAACAAGACTATGATTTAAATTATTAAATTCCCAACAAAGTTGACAGGACAAATCCTTGGACACAAAGCTTATGTCAAATCCTGTAAATCCCTTAAAATATTCCTCTCTGTTGTCTACTAAACAGACAGATCCCACCCAAAAGTGGGAGTGGATGATCTGGACTGCGTATGGGGCCATAGCCAAAGTTAGTTTTATAACAGAATGAAAAGATGAGATGGGCAATGCTTGTATGACAGGTGCTTTTTGCTATCATGACATGTGCTTGAAGAGGGTGGCCATTGATTTTGGAGACCACAACCCTAGCAGCAGGGGCAAAATGAAACTCACTTGGGGCCTGCTAGGTTAGGTGAAAAAGAAAAGGAATAGAGAAAAGAGAAAAAAGAAAAAAAAATGAAAAGAAATGACATGAATAGCATAAAGAATAAGTAGATAAGATTTTTCAATGGAAAGTATACAATTTTATGTAAAATTCAAATAAAAGTACATATAATGATAAAAGGACACATTATCCCAACCTAAATTTGTAAATTATCGATTCAGTCATGACAAAATCAAATTGGGTTAATTAGATTTTTGTTAAACCCAATCCAATTTGCACTCCCATGCTTTCATAGAATATGCTAATAGGCTGTCTGATAGGACAAATGAAGTGAAGAGGATACAAAGAAAAGATTTGGACTTTTTTCACCTATCTCAGGTGCATAGCCATGAAGAGCGTGGGAATAATGATGATGATGACGATAAACCAAGATGGCCCACCCAATCACATGTCCTGATAATTGCCCATGCTAGACATAAGGTTGTAATGGCAGTATCATAGGGAGGTGAGCCCCTGCAACACTTTGCATTCACTGGCAATATCTTATACTGTTTGCTGCGGTTTTCAATGCATTAAAAAATTAAAATGCTTGTCGGCAGGAAGCGTGCACAAGAATTAGGAGGATAAAGTTCTCTCTTGGAGGGAGACCTTGGAAACAAAAGATTTACTTCCAATTAAAAACACGGTTCAAATATGAGTACTTTTGAGTTGAACCATTTAAAGTTCTTAGGCTCACCGTGCCATTAAGAAAAAAGTGGTGAAAAAAGTTTTGCACCTTTTTTTCTATCATCTTTTTCAGATTTTTTATGGGATGTGATATTCTAATTACATAATAAGTTTATTTTTTCTAATTATTATTTATATTATTGGATTATTGGAAATAACTTTTATAGGAAGTTCTGTTCAATTCACTGGTGTATCTTGGATATATATATATATATATATATGTATATATAAATATATAATGAGGAAATGATGTGAGAAGAAAAAGGTATATAGAAAAGTAAGGAAAAAGAAAGAGTAAAATATAATAGAGGATAATAATTAAAAATTAAGTAAACTTTTTATATGGAAAGATATGAAATAATCATTAAAAATGTAGGTAATAATAGAAAGTGTTAAGTTTTTGTATCTTATATTCTACAAAAGTCTAATATGTAGTGGGAGAATTCTAAGTTTAAGAAAATGGTATCATCTAGTAGATCCTAGGAATTTTTTTGGAGAGGAGAGAGAGAAAGAGAGAAAGGGGTTATCACAGTGATTTAGTAACATGTGTAAGAATCTTAGATGTTATTTTACTACAATAAAATTCAACAAATGTAGCAAACATTTTGGCTACATTATTGACTACTTATTGGCTACATATGGGTTGATGCAAATGACCAAATGCTGATACTTTTGTTGGCTACATTTGATTTAATGTAGTCATTTTTTGTTAGCTATATTTGACTATATGCAGCCATTTTTTGTTGGCTTCATCTAGTTACATGCAGTCGGTGAAAAAATGACTGCATATAACTTTATGTAGCCAGCGAAAAACAACTTTATATAGTCAAATGCAACCAAAGAAAAAATGGCTACATATAGCTATATGTTACCATTTTTTAGTAGTTGCATATAGGTAATTTGGTTGCATATAGTTTATGATATGTTTGTATATAAAAACCAATTATTCACCTAAATAAGCACTCATCTATATTGAAAGTAGCCATTTTTTTGTCACATTCTTCACATACGCAACCAAATATGACAATCGTAATACATATTCTTACATGTATAGGAGGTTAAACATTACAAATTAGAATGTTAATCGATTGTATATGAACTTAAAACTCACAATTACATGTCATATAAGTCACAAGAAGCCCTCTAATTTATTAAATACAAAAAATAGATTTGGATGAGTAGCAATTTGAAAATACTGGCCTCTATTGTAAAAGCGATTATATTATTAATTTTATATTAATTAAGTGTATGTGAGTTGCGTAATTTTTATTTGATGTAGTCTATTTAAATAGTTGAAAGTTAATAATTTAACTTCTTCTACATATATACCTTCATGATTTCATTAATGTTGCAAGTATATGATTTATTTTTGAGAAATTGCAAATGGCTCTTGTCATGTTTGATGTATGCTTTAATGCATTTTATGATGCATACATACATACGTATATAGGTGATTACTACATATGGGGTTATTTGTAATTTATGTCGAACATTATGAAAATTATTTATTATTTTTTAAAAATAGGGAATATACTTTCATATAATATTATATATAAAAAAATAAAAATTATCACAACCTAGCTCAAAAATAGCATAATTAAATGTCATTTTTAAGCCAATGGTGAAATCTCCCTGGACCTATCCCACTTAAGATAATACATAATCACATAAATAACCACAAATAAAAAGAGAATTATGATAAATAACATCACATGTCCATTTCACAATATAAGTCTTATACATCAATAGACATAAATTATCTTAAAATAAATATTTGGAATGACATTCATTATCTAACCCTTTTGCATCACGAACTAATGCATTCACTGTATTGCATTCTCTGAAAAAAATAATTTAAGAAGAAGTGAGTCATAACTTAGTAAGTAGGATAGATACAAATAACACATATATAAAAAATAATTAATATCATGTGCCACAATCAATACATGTCATATTTCAGGCCTGCCAAATAAGGTATCTCTATTGGCAATATGAAAATCTTATCTAATTTTGTACACTCCAAGCCACCCGGGCTCGTCTAATAGGAAAATAGTTCTACTGGCGAGCTTAATTAGTAGTATAACATCAACAAATTGCGCTCCAGTTTACCTGAGCCAGTCTATAAGGAAGATAACTTCATTAGCAAGCTCAACTAGTAGCACTATTAATCTCATGCAATTCATCGGACAATAATAAACAGTCTATCTCAAACCATAATTAGTCTAGATTAGTGAATCATATTAATATATCCCCTTCTTTCATAACTATCTAACAAAATGCATAATTTAGTCATTATTTTGGTGATCTGACCCTTCTACTGAGTCCAGAACATCTAAAAACCTTAAGATCAATTACCTGATCATTCAGATCAGTGATCGTGGGGCCCATAAATAAATAAATTAAATTTGACCATTCAATCTCATATGATCTGACCATCTTTTGAATAATTTGACCCTTTCATTGAGTCCATTAGGTCCAAATACCTCAAGATCATTGGAGTTGGTGGGGCCCATATCTCATCAAAACAAATTTGATCATTCAATCACTCATGATCTAGTCATCTTTTGGATAATCTAACCATACCATTAGATCCAGAATATCCAAAAACCCTAAAATTGACCATTAGATCATAAAAATTGGAGATCGAATGGTCTAGATTTGGCTAAAATAATCTGGACTATCCGTTTGTATTATTGCAGGACGCCGCTACTTGAGCCACCACTCCTTTGCCTGGGCCGAGCACCTGGGCTCGTTCATGGTCTCAACAGTGGACTGAGCTCACTAACTTTGTGCCGTCAGAATAAAAACCCCAAACTTATTTATGTGTGAACAGTAACAAAGTTACATTTCGCAGAAAGATCGTTCCATTTTTTTAAAACTTTTTAATTGTTTTATTTTGTCAATATGTCTATATACATGCATTATTTCATGAATCCAAGCCATGGGATATGTGTTAATTGATGAAAGCTTCAATTCAAGCCCAATATTCAATATGAAATTTTTGCAATTGCAAGAAATAAATATGAATACATTTCTAACGCATATATCATTTATATTAAAAATCACTAATTATTTTTCATCCAAATTTTATTTTTATAATGGTTTAGCCTTTCTTGGGTTCCTACTCCACTTCTCTGAGTTAGTCTTCTCTACTAAGCTCAGGTTCTATTAATACTTTGATCAACCTGATCAAATACATGTTGGTTTTACAACAAGCTCACTAACTAACTTACTGGTTTTCCAAGCTAACTAGAAACTTTCACAACTTGTTGGTTTTCCAAAGCTCACTAATAAACTTACACCCTTTCAGCAAGTTCCCTACTTGCTTATCTTTATACAAAAACACCAAGCACTCTGTTTGTATTGTCAAACACTAAAATAAAGTGTACAGATTAATGTCTCTTACTTAGGTAGACTTGTACATAAATTCAGAATTCTAAGTGAAAGATTAAACAGTAAGAGTAAAAGATTCAAACTCCTTGATCGAGTAAAGATTTGAACTTTGAGAGTTTTGACTAAGTTGCATCCGTTGGAGTTAAACTTTTGAAGGAAGATTTTGAATGCTCTTCATGTGATCAGCAAAGTTTAAAATAATATTCAATTGGTTATTTTCTTCTGCTTTTGAATCTCTCTTTTATAGGTTGACAGAGATTTTTTCATTGCTGATCTTGACAGAGATTCAAACATTTGAAAATATTTTTCTTTACCTTATCTTTTGTTTGACGTCTGACTTTGCTGCCTTTTGGTATTGGTCTGTTACTTCTGTTGCTAACTTTTTTAAATGTTGACTTTTCGTATCAAGTGTTTCGAAGAGATGAGTGAACATGTGGTGTTTTGACTAATTTTGAATAATCTGAATTATTTTCTTCAGATTTTCCAAAGCGATAGTTTCCTTTTTAGTTGCATTAGTCACTTGTTGAAAGAAGTTCATATTTTCTGAACTTATATTACCTTCAGAAAAGTTATTTGAAGCCTTGGTCAAACATCTCCGAAGCTTGATTAATATCTCCGAAGCATGGTTTAACATCTCCGAAGCATGATCATTGTTTCCGAAGATTGTTTGAATTCTTTTCGAAACATGACTTCAGGGTCTTTGAAGTATGTCTGTTTATTCTGAAGCATAACTAATTATTTTCGAAGCTTGTCATATGGTTTCTGAAGTTTACAGAGATATCTCCAAGACTTTCATGACTTCTCCGAAGCTCTTCAATTTTTTTCAAAGCATGCTGCGACTTATCCAAAGTATTTAAATTTTCTGTGAAGTGTGCTAATACTTGTGAAGACTCTAACGCTTGTTTGATATTTTCGAGCCATATCACGTCAGTTTCCGAAGCTTCAACCATCTTCTCCAAAGTTCATTAAGACGTGTCTGAAGCAATGAGAATTTCTCTGAGGCATGCAAGAAGGACTCCAAAGGTGGTATGTTGGCTTCCAAGCATGCCTTCAACACTTCAGATTCAGTCTTTCTTGAATTAAGTATATGTAAAATTTTATATATGTAATTTTGTAAAGAGTATTTTCTTTATGTCTTCTTTTTGTCATCATAAAGGTTATTCTCAAGTTGAGTATGAGTTTATTTTTCTGCAATATTCTTGAGAGTAAAATGTTAGTACCTTAACGTTTCACTCATGTTTTTGTTCATCATCAAAACATACTTGGTTAAGAATATTCGTCATCAAAATCAAGCTAGATAATATGGTTCAACATCTAATACATATGATCTAGATCCATTCGACTCACTATTTTTCACATAAATCTTGCATATATTTTGCATCCATACTGTCTAACATGATGTATACAACAGTATATTATGCATATGAATTTCTTGGATAAAAAATTACATAAAAATAGGAGGATCTATACCACTTACATCTATGATGATCTACGAAGGTTTTTCTGATCGATCTTCTTCTTAATCACGATGTTACACAGTGACAATAACTCCTTTCTTCTTCTTCCTCTACTCTCTTACTCACCACCAAAATTCTCAACGATGGAGAAAATGGGGGTGATGCACTGTTTGGCTCATAAAGAGCATGCCATCCATGCCAACCTATCAAGCCATGTGCCTGATGTGTAATAGCCTCCCTTTTCTCCCCACGAGCCCCATGCCATGGTCCCTCCCACACATTGCATGTGGGAGGGTAAAAAGAAACACAATCTTGCATTCTCTCTTCCTTATAAAAGTTTTATCCTCGAAACTTGTTATAATCTGAGAGAAAAGGTAAATTAGGGTAAAGTTATCGAATATCTTCTTCAAGTTTTCACATAGTCTCTTTCTCACTGTGGTTACTCCACTGAACTAAGACATATTTTATTATCCTCCTTCTAAGCTTTCTTTCACGGATATCGAGTATCTGGACTGGCCGCTCCTAATATATCTTGTCCTCCTTAAACTGAAACTGCTCTGAATGTAACACATGAGAATGATCTGCCACATACTTTTTCAACTATGAGATATGGAATACATTGTGGACTCTTGATAATGATGGTGGTAAAGCTAACCGATATGTCACTTCACCAATGGATTCCAAAATCTCAAATGACCCAATAAAATGAGGACTTAGCTTTCCCTTTACTCCGAATCTAGTGATTCCATGGGTGGGTTAGATTTTCAAGAATACATGCTCTTTGACAGTAAATTGTAGATCCCGATGCTTCCCATCCGCATATTTCTTCTGTCTATCTTTTGCAACTGCAAGACGTTGTCTGATTATTCTCACTGCATCTATAACTTGCTGGATGAACTCAGGTGCCAGGAGTTTCTTCTCACGAACCTCATCCCAACATAGAGGTGTATGACATCTCTTACCATACAAGGCTTCAAAAGGAGCCATGTTAATGCTCGCTTAATAACTATTGGCAAACTCCACCATCGACAGGTGATGATCCCAAGTGTAACACCTATGGTGTTGAAATTTGAATTTTTTTTTTACATTACAAAAAAGTGAAGAATTGAGGTAACACACAATGTTTTATAAAAAAATTATTATGAAAAACTAAATTGAACAAAAAGAATGGCTTTAGTAGTAGTTTTGAGTGATATTGACACAAGTAGTAATTTTGAGTTAAGTCATATATATGACTTTAGCGACTAATGAAACATGATTATTAGGCATAATGTAACATGCATGAGGTTTTAAATTAAACTTTAGAGACACTCTTTCAATTTTGAATCATTGAGTTAAATATTCCACAAAAAAAACTAAAATGGTTAATTTAGGAAAAGCAGATCTATGATCAATGTGAATGACCTAAGATAGTTTTTATGTGTAGTGTAATGTGTTCAAACATTAGTTTGAGTTTTGGATATAACTTGGAATGAATATGATATATGGAGTTATTTATGATAAAAAAATTCAGTTAAAATGAACTGAATAGCTGATTTTTGATAATTGATCTCAAATGAGATAGAAAATAACATGAAAATATTTTGTTTTACATATGTGATGTGTGTGGAATCTTTATTTAAAACTTGGATGCATTCTAGAATGGAAATTGCAAGTGAAGTCATTTATAGTAGGAAATTTAGAGAAATTTGGTTAAAAATAACTAGATGAGTAATTTTTAGAAATTGACTTCAAATAAAGTAATAAATAGCATAAACAAGTCTTATTTCATATATGTAATGTGCAGAAGTGATTATTAGAAGATTTGAAGTATTTTATATAAAATAGGGCTATAGTGATTTTTCATAAGTGTAAAAGCTGAATTTGGAAAAAAGGTTTATTATGATTGAATTTGAACATAGATAATGGAATAATTTGAAAATATGTTCAACATTAAAGTTATAGGTTTTGAAATTATTTGTCTAATAGAATAAAAATCACTCAATTTTGATGTTGTATGAAAAAGTTATGATTAATATACCGAAGCTGCTCTAAATAACTAAAAAATAACAAGATGAATGTTATGGGTCAACTTTATGGAACTTTTTGACATATTTATGGGCTGATTTAGAAAAATTTGTTAAATAAAAGTTGTATTCCTTGAATTTAAATTTTCAATGCCTTAAAAATTAGGTCATTTGGACATCAGATGCAAAAGTTATGACAAAATTACTGTTACCATGTTGGACAAGAAATAGCTTACCACGACTATGCTTTTCTCTGTCGCAGCAAATTCTCAGAAAATATTTTTTTGGCATCCAGTGAGAGCTTACTGAGGCAAGACTTTTCCTTACAGTAGCAAGGTCCCAAAATTGCCCTTGCCCATTTTGGTTATCCAGCAAGACCTTGTCGCGATAAGGCTTTTCCTTGCCGCAACAAGAGTCTGCTGACATGCCAAAGCACCATAAAAACTTAATATTTAACCTCTAAACCCATTTTGTTTCATTATTTTCTGTTTTGCTTCTTCTTCCATGCTTCAAAATCATGCCCTAGACTTTGTTTAGCATGATTCCACTATGATTTAGCTAGGGAATTCATATTTTAAGTAAGAATCCATTGTTTCTTGAAGAAGATGATAAAACCCAACTTTTGGATTCATGGATTGGGAAAAAAGATGTTGTTTAGTGCAAATGGATGATGCTACTTGGAACTTGAGGATTGGATTTTCATCCATGAATGGAAGCTATGCTGGGAATCTCTGGTAATATAATTTTTCCCATCTGAATTTTTGATTTTGCTTAGCTAGGGTTTTATAAATTCCATGAACAGTGATTTTTGGAAGAAATTTCATGATGTATATTATATAGATCATGAAAAAAATTATTTAACTATGCTTAATAATATATTAGAACTGATTTGGGCATAAAAATTGGATTTTGGGGTTATTAGGGTTTGTGTGAATAGAAAATATTTGAGAAAAATGATGAATTTGATATGAAAATCATGGGGGAAACGGTTGTATAGGTTGACTATAGTGATTTGGACATAATAATCCATAAATTTGGCTTGCTTGGGTTTTTACCCAATCTGTGGATAGTGATTTTTGCCTTAGTAGTTTATAAGTAATAATTATGGCCTAAATGATTAAAACATGAATTAAATTATTTTGAAATTTGTTTGAGTCGTTTAGGAATGAAAAATCTAATTTTTGAACAAAAACCCAGATTTAGTTAAAAAAGATTTTGACTTTAAAATGATTAAGTGACAAATTGGGCAAGTTGAGGACTTAACTAACTGGTTTATTTTGTTCAGTGAGGTTAATGGCATGATAATTATATTGCATAAGGACTTGGATTCCATATAGTTAAATATGAAAATTAATTAAGAGTTTCTATTGAGATATGGGTCTAGCCATAAATCAGATTCATTGATTTGGAAGAAATCAGTTTGAGTTATATTTGTAATGAATGAGATTGTTACCTTGTACAGGATGATCTGAGAAGGATGAAAATGTGTAGAATTGAAGGAATGTTTGGGAGCTAATAACCTGAGGTAAATAGGTGCCCATTCTTGATTAATTATATTGTATGTTTAGGGATGAAAATCTCATTTGATTGTATCCAGGCATGGGTTTTTTGGTTGGGGATTATGAACATCCCATATGTGTTGAAGATTGGCGTATTTAATTTGTTGGGATAGTGGGTATCCCTTGGTTTGGATTATTGATGTTTGTGTATGCTTATTATTCATATGTATGGTTGTTTATTAAAAGGGATGAAGAACATCCCATTGAATAGTATGTGTAATTTATGAAAATTGGTAATTGTTATGATGAAGTGATAATGTTTGAGATACGACAATATTGAGCATGAATGTTTGAGATATGACAATATTGAGCATGAATTTTGTCTATTGTTGAAATTGAACATAATGTATGTGGATTATTGATTATATTTTGTTATTACATGCCCACTTACTAAATTGCCTAGACTCATACCTTTTTATTTATTTTTTTAGCTAATAAGCCAAGTGAAGATTTTTCAAATATAGATTGAGATTATTGAGCAAGATTGAAGACTTATTCATTGTGATATTATGAATTGTAAATATAAAATTTATTATGCATTGGTAGTTAGCTGATTGTATTTAATAGATTTCCATTAATGTATAATAGATGGAATGACATGTCATAATAAGGTAATTCTAATTGTAGATGAATTATATATTAGTTAATTGAGTTTACTGCCATCATGATTCTCCCCAAATCTTGGATTGTGGGTAAGTGTGTGTGTTTTAAAATTTATATTATGGCTATATTAATTTTAATAAATAATTATACAAGTTAAACCCTAATAATTTAGAGGATATGCTATCCATTTTTTTATAGAAACTAGTCAAGTTCCACAATGGGACTCAAGCAGCCCACCCTAAAAGTGAGCAAATTTAGATAAAATTCCGGTATAAAATGATAAGTCGCACTTCAGAAGGCGGAGCATGATACCAAGTTCCTCCGAAATCTAAGACACAAGCTCGCAACACATCCTCCAAGATCTGGATTGTCCTCTCAGACTGGTTATCACTCTGTGGGTGATAAGCTAAGCTCAGGTGCAACTCTGTACCCATTGCCCTCTACTACTCTACTAGAATTCTGACACAAAGTAGCAATCTCTATTCGATACAATCGAAACAGGCACACCATGCAATCTTACGATTTCTTGTATATACAATTCGGCCATCTAATCAGCATTAGAGGTCATTCGATATGGCAAGAAATAAGCCGACTAGGTTAGTCTATCCACAACAATCCAAATAACATCGCATTGAGTTTGAGTACAAGACAGTGTAGTTACGAAATCCATAGTAATATATTGTCATTTCAACTCAGGAATCTCTAGAGGCCGCAATAATTCTGCTGATCTCTGGTGATCCACCTTCACCTGCTGACATACCAAGCACTGAACCACAAACTAAGAAATTTCTCGTTTAATATTATTCCGCCAAAAATTCTATTTGAGATCCATATACATCTTGGTACTACCTGAATGTATGAAAAACTTTGACTGATGTGCCTCCTTTAGGATTTCTCCTCGAAGAACATCCACACTCGACATCACCAATCGTCTGTGGAATAATAAAACAACATCTAGTCTATACCGAAACTCAGCCTGTTCTCCAAGATCCAGTTTATCGCACATCACTTGAACAAATGAATCTTGCTTTTGAGCTACTTTAGTCATGTCTACCAGTGTTGGTCTGATCTCCAAAGCACATAACTGCCTTACTTCCATGGGAGACAATACCTTGAGCTGCAGACTTTTCATTTAATGAATCAACTGCATCTAGTTGATGACTAAAGCTGCCACTCCCGTACAAGACTTTTGACTCAATGCATCTACTACTACATTGGCTTTGCCTAGATGATAATAATTAGTAACACCATAATCTTTTAATAGCTCTAACTATCTCTTTTGCCTGAGATTCAGTTCCTTCTGGGAGAAAAATATACTTGAGGCTTTTGTGGTCGGTGAAGATCTCTGTCTTCTCACTATATAGGTAGTGCCACTAAATTTTCAAAGCAAACACTATTGCTACAAGCTCCAAGTCATGTGTAGGATAATTCTGCTCATACGACTTTAGCTGACGTGAAGTGTATACTATCACACTACCATTCTGCATAAGGATACACCCAAGTCTCTTCTTGGAAGCATCACTATATACCACAAAATTTTCTCCATTGTCCGATAAGGCTCATACTAGAGCTGAGGTCAGATGATTTTTCAATTTCTGGAACTTTTCTCATATGTATCAGTCCACACAAACTTTGTATTTTTGTGTGTCAATCGCGTCATTAGTACTATAATAGAGGAGAAATTTTTCACAAATCATCTGTAATAGCTTGCCATTCCCAGGAAGCCACGAATTTCTGTCATAGTAGTAGGTCTCCCCCAGTTCACCACTGCTTTAATTTTTGTTGGATCTATAGAAAATCCCTTCACCACTGATCATATGCCCAAGGAAAGAAATCTAATCAAGCCAAAAATCACTTTTCTTTAGCTTAGTATATAATTCGTTCTCCCTTAGAACTTACAATACTGCTCTCAGTTGCTCTTCATGCTCTTTCCAATTTTTGGAATAAACAAGAATATCATTAATAAATATAACCACATATTTGTCTAAGAACTGAAAAAATACCTAGTTCATCAAATCCATGAAAGCTACCGAAGCATTTGCCAATCTAAAAGACATCACCAGAAATTCATAATGGTCATACCGAGTACGAAAAGTAGTCTTTGGTATGTCCTCTTTTCAGATTTTTAGCTGGAGATAACTTGATCGAAGGTCAACTTTAGAGAAAATAGTTGATTCTTGCAGTTGGTCGAACAAATCATCAATGCGAGGAAGGGCATATTTGTTCTTGACAGTCACCTTATTCAGTTATTTTTAGTCTATGTATAATCTAAGACTACCATCTTTCTTTTTGACAAAAAGAACTGGCACTCCCTAAGATGATACACTAGGGTGAATAAACCCTAGGTCAAGTAATTCTTGCAACTATTCTTTCAATTCTCTTAAATCTGCTGGAGCTATACGATAAAGTGCCTTAGAGATTAGACCATCCCTGGGACTAAGTCAATAGGAAACTTAATCTCCCTATCAGGAGGTATTCTAGGCAATTCATCTGGGAAAACATCTGGAAATTCCTGCACCACAGGAATATCTTCAATTTTCCGCTCTTCCCCTTCAATTGTTACAGTTGCCACAAGAAAACCCTGATGTCCTTGTCTCAACATCTTTTGGCAGTCTAGACTGACCACCTATATATTCATCCAGTCCATGCCTACGATAACATCTATGTCTTTCATAGGCATGACTATTAGATCAGCTGGCATAATGACTCCTTCTATCTCAACAAAACAAGAATGACAAACTGGATCTGTTGTTAGACTACCCCCATGGGTGACACAATTAGCAAATCAGCAGTCATTTTTTGAGAACATAAACCACATTCTCAAACAAACTCAAAAGAAATAAAAGATCTGTCTATTCCAATATCAAATAAAGTATGACAATATTTTTCAAAGATACAAATAATACCTGTCACTACACTTGCCGGAGCCTAAGACTGCTTTGGGGCCAGAGTGAATACCTGAGCTATCTACCGCCTACCATACTACTGAGGTGCCACTACTATGTTTGCTGCTCTACCCTGCTGTTTGCTGGAGGTGTTGAGGCCCACTTGTCGAAGGAGATGGACAATTCCTAGAGAGCTGACCGAGCAACCCATATTGATAGCATACAAACCCTATTGAGCAATCCCTATGCAAATGCCATGTTTGCCCACACTTGAAGCATGCACCAGGCTGCATCCAACAGGGTCCATAATGTAATTTCTTGCAATTCTTGCACATTTTTTAGGGCTTACCCTATTTCTTGAACTTGGATTTATTATACTTCAGTTCTTAACCAAAATTTTGTACTGACTACTTCTTGGTGGATGGTCTTTCTTCACCAATAGGAGCTTTATGTTTCTCAATAACTCCCATCATGGCCTCAAACTCCCTCTCTACATATAGGGTTTTCTTGACGATTTCCCCATAGGAATTACAGTTGTAAGACTGTACTATGATCCCGATGCTTTTGGCTAGGCCATCCTCAAATCTCTTTCGTTGTGTATCATCATTTGGGGCAACTTTTAGAGTGAAACGGATCAAGATAGAAAACTTGGTCTCATACTCAGTCATAGACATATACCCTTGTTGCAGCTTTGCAAACTCTTGAGCCTTTTCCATCTGGAGTGTCGATGGAAAGAAATTTTCAAAAAAGGCTTCATTGAATACGTCCCAAGTGATTTCTGTCTTTAGGCTCTCAAAGCCTCTCTCTTGAGTTGCCCACCAGCAATGGGCTTCGCCCACCAATTTTGTAGCTTGCAAATTGAACTCTCTGGTGGTTTGAATAATTCAGAAACTTGAAGGCCTTTTTTCTTTCATTTACCCAGTCTTCTACGGTTGTACTATCTCCCCAAGAAAAGTAGGAAGATTCATCTTGTGGAAAGAATCAGAGTCTCTCCTTTCTTGCTCCTTCTTAGCAGTCTTCTTTGCCTGTTTCTCTTTTGTCTTTGTCTATTGAGGAGCTGCTGACTGGGACTCGTTTGTCCCTTCTGTTGCTATAGTCTGTCCTCCAGCTAGTTCACAATCCATAGCCTCTATTAGCTGCTCTCCCACGGATTGTCCTGCTCCTATAGTAACACTAGGAACACCCTGTCCTTGACTTCGTCTGTCAAGTGTAGTAGTCTGGGCTATGTCCTGCACCCACAGAATCTATGAAGTCGGTGCAACTGCTATCATCTAAGGTGGGTCTGGCTGGGATGGCCCCGCCACTGTCTGCTATCAATAGATCATAAGCATCTCACTCTGCTCCTGTGATTGTCTCACCACTTCATTCATAGTAGCTTCTTAGCTACTCATTCTCTCGTTCAGAGTTGGGTACCCTTTAGGTGGCTGACTAGGACCAGTCGCAATATGAGGCTGAGCTGATTGGCTAATTACAGACATCTCAGGCTAAGCATTGGTCGTTGAATTCATCCCTATTTGCAATAGATGGATATTAGCAATAATCCACTATTTGGTGAAATAATACACCATAAAGAATGAAATCATATGCAATGTAATATAAATATCTATTTAAGACACCCATTCCTATCTCATTTTCTCATTTATTTGTATTTAGTTCTCTTATGTATCATGTACATTTTGTTCCAAGTGCGATTTACTCTGATATCAATTGTCACGACCCAGCCCAAAAATGGTATAAATAAATGTTCATTTTAAGCAAAGGGTGAAATCTTTCTAGACCTATCGCACTTAAGAGAATACACAATCACATAAATAATCATAAATAAAAAGAGAATTATAATAAATAACATCACGTGTCCATTCCACAATACGATTCTTATACAACGATAGACATAAATTATTTTAAAATAAATATTTGGAATGACATTCATCATCTACCCCTCTTACACCACAAACTAATGCATTCCCCGTGCTGCATTCTTTGAAAAAATAATTGAAGAAGGGGTGAGTTAAAACTCAGTAAGTAGGATAGATGTAAATAACACATATATCAAAAACATTCAATATTATGTGTCAAAATCAATATACGTCATATTCCAAGACAACCTAATAAGGTAGCTCTACTGGCAATATGAAAATCTTATCTGATTTTGTACACTCCAGGCCACCCAGGCCAGTCTAATAGAAAAATAGTTCCACCGATGAGCTCAACTAGCAATGTAACATCAATAAATTGTGCTTTAGGCCACCCAGGTCAGTCTATAAGGAAGTTAGTTCCACCGGTGAGCTCAACTAGCAACACCATTAACCTCATGCAATTCATTGAACAATAATAAATAGTCTACCTCAGACCATAATGTAGCACCCCGCCGGCCCACACCACCCCTGGCCGATGGTTGCTACATATTGCTCCATAAATGTGTTGGCCGATGTACAATTTTTAATAAAAATTTCGGCAGCACCTCCCCCAAGATCGAGTAATGTGAAGGAAAAAGAACCA
>JAYJMB010002501.1:0-15204 GCA_036873735.1 Pouteria campechiana
TGGGATCGACCCTTGCATAAGCACACTAGACTACACATCGACCGTGCACTTGCGAGGTATTAAATTTGAACCATCAACCAATTTCAAACTCTCTTCTTAGAATGTGCTTGTCATGCCATCTTTTTGTATATTCTTTGTATATCTTGGCATTCTCATAAGCCTCATTGCAAAGTTCAGCCAACTCATTCAATTGTAGCAATCTTTCTTCTCTAACAAGTTGCCTATCAAAATTCAAAAATTTTAGGGCCTAATATGCTCTATATTTTAAATCCATAGGTAAATGACATGCCTTTCAAAACCCCATTCTAAAAGGAGACATCCTAATGGGTGTTTTGAATGAAGTCCTATAGGCCCAAAGTGCATCATTAAGTTTTACTGACTAATTTCTCCTAGAGGCATTCATAGTTTTCTCCAAAATTCTTTTGATTTCCCTATTTAATAGTCTGAGGATGATAGGGAGTTGTAATCTTATTTATGTCTCCATAATTATGGAAAAGTAAATCGAACTGTTTATTACAAAAATGTGTTCCTCAATCACTATGATTGCTCTAGGGAGTGCCAAATTTGGTAAAAATATTTTTTTAAAGCATTTGATCACTACTCGAGCATCATTTATTAACATTGTTGTAGCTTCTACCCATTTAGACACATACTCTATAGCTACCGGAATGTATTTATGGCCAAAAGAAGAGGGAAATGGTCCCATGAAATTAATACCCCAAACATCAAATAATTCACAAAAAAGAATATTATTTAAAGGCATTTCATTTCTCCTAGAGATATTTACCATTTTCTAACATCTTTCAAATGAAAGTACATGGGTGTGTGCATCTTTGAAAATTATTAGCCAATAAAAACTAGACTATAAAATCTTAGCTACAGTTTTGGTGGAACTGAAATGCCCACCTACTTTTCCATCATGACAATATTGTAGAATACTTACCATTTCCTCCTTTGGTACACATCTTCTTTGTAACACCCATCGTGTTAAATTTTTGGTAATTATGTGTTGATTAATGGAGAAATTTAGTTTGAAATAAAATGATTCAAGTATGTATGACCTTCATAAAAATTTTATGAAATTATGCCATTGAAAATCACATGTGCATAATTATGTGAGATGCTTAGAAGTTAATTGAGGTAAAATTTTTGTGTCTTTTATGTTATGTTTATGTAGAATAAATGATGGAAAAAGAATGGGGAAAGAAGGCTTGAAAAAGGTGGAAATATCAAGAAAAGCAAGCTAGTGAAACTCGTGCCAGCGATTGAGGAGGCAGGGGCGGCATCTAGCTAGGTTGGTGTTGTGGTGCTGATCAGCGGATGAGGTCCGTGGATGGAATTTTTAAACTCCGTTCCATTTTATTTTTCAACTGTTTCGTTTCTTTTTCCTTCCCCATGCCCTATCCATGAAATCCACCAATCTAGAACTTGAATTCTTGCCTTTTAGCTAGGAAATTACCTTGCCTAGCTAAAAAATCACATGATCTTGCGCTTAAACCTAAGTTTTATCCATTTGGCTATAGAAGATGAAAGAAAAACTAATTTTCTTCAAATGGAGGGAGAAAATTAGGGCTTGGAGCTTGGATCCTTGTTTGGGGATGACGGGTACACATGAAATTGAAGGTATGATCATTTGCTCTAGCCGAATTTAATTTTTTGTGAATCTAAGGTTTTGTAAATTTTGCATATATTGGATCTTGGGGAAGAAAATTATAGTTATTATTATAGATTCATGGAGAAATGATCTAATGAATTTATTATAGTGATTTGGTATGAGAAATCATGATTTATGCTAAGTTAGGGTTTCATTAACAATTAAAATTGGGGGTTTTATGTTTTGAAATTGTCATGTGAAAATGGATTAAGACATAGATGTAACACCTAGTGTATTCTAAATGAGGAAATTATTTTTTAAAACATGTATTTGGACTTTGTGCGATGATTGAAGGATAGATATATATATATATATGTATGTATATATATGTATGTATATATGTATATATTTGGTTGAAACTTTGATATGAGTTAAGTGAGATTATGGGAAAAGTTTGAATGAGTTGAGTTATAGATGAGAGAATGTGATTTTTAAATTTGAATGAGGACTTTTAGCATAAATTTGTGATTTGATTATGTTAATATGTCATTGTAATGAGGGAATAAATACTTGAGAGAAATTTAGGTTTATACTAGAAGAAAATCCATAAAATATTGAACAATAAGTTGATGTCGTGGCATAAGAATTTGGTGTCGCGACATTGTTTTAGATGGGAGAAAATTAGGGGCATCCAGCAAGTTGGATGCTGCAACATTAGAATTGGATGCCACATCGCAAAACTGGATGTTGTAGCATCCAAAAGTGATGCCACAACATCACTTTAGGAAGGCAAAAATTTTGCCTGTCCAGCGAGTTGATGCCGTGACACCGATTTTGGATGTCGCGGCATTAGTTCAGTGGTGCTGCGGAGCACCAAAATTTTTGACTTTTTAAAGGCTAAATCCCGTTTTGTTTTCATTTTTATCCATCCTATTTTTTCTCCCATGTCTCAAACTTCATGCCCTAGCCCCGTTTGATCTAAGTTATTGTCATTGAGCTTAGAAACAAGGGGATTTAGATGAGTAATCACTCAAGCATTCTTTCTAGCTTGGGTTTTGATGATTGAATAGTGGGCAATGGAAGAAACATTCAGTTTCCATGAAATGGATAGAGTTACATGAAGTTGGGAGTTTAGATCATTGTTTGCGGAGGACGGCTATGCTTGTATGTGAAGGTAAGCCAAATCTCCAACCAAATTCCCTATTTCAAATTTTTTGGGTTTGGAACCCAACTTTCATATAGTGAATTTTGGGTCTTAGATTAATGAAAATGATTATAAATTCAAGGGAAAATGATGTAATACAATGATTATTATGATTTGGTATGAGAAGTTCATGATTTTTGCAAAATAGGGTTTCTTTACATAGTGAAATTTGGTGTTTCATGATTTTTGTTGGATTAAACATGGGGTAAATGATTAATGGCATAATTATTATATTTTAGAACATGTATGGATCAATTTGGACCAGTGGAATCAAATTTTAAGCTATGCCCTAAGTAGGGGTAAAAAGGGCGTTTTATGTTTGGGCCATGGAGCCACAAATCGATGGGATTAAACTTTTAAATAGATTGTTATTAAAGTTAATTACATGTAGTTATATTGTATGATGAATACATATGTTTAGAAGAGAGATTCCTCAAGAACACTTGATTAAGTATGTTATATTTTGACTATTCTAATATAGTATGGATATGAATGACCTATATGGCTTTATTGTGATAAAAGAGATTAGAGTGTTTATACTGAAAAATAATATGAACCATGATAGAATGATATAGAATGTACAATGAAAAAGGAAGGCATGCCTCATGATTATATGTATATATATATATATATGACTGCATGACTTATGCGCTTAAGGAAATAATTAGCAATGAATAAAGATTTAATAACTTCATTGATTTGAAATGTATAAGAGAAGTAATTGTTTGGCTTGACATATTTGAGTGAAATTGTCTTATAATTGAATGAGACTATTGCCCTGTACAGGATGATCTGAGAAGGATGAAAAGGCATAGAGTTAGAGAAATGGTTTGGAGCTAAGAACCTGAGGTAACCAGGCATTTGTTTCCATTGGATGACTAGGGATAATGCATATCCCATTTTTTTGAAATCCAGGCATGTTTTGTTGAATGCATGGGGATTAGCCCATTTGTATGAATTTAGGCATGTCTGTTCTTGACTAGGATAGTGGACATCCCATGTCTGATTAAAATTGATGCTTGGTTTAGTGTGGATGCTTAATGTGAGGGATAGAGAAGATCCCTTTCTTGTATGTTTAATTTGAAAATTGGTTCAATGTGAAATAACATGGATTTCTTTATATGGAATACATTGATGAATATTATTTAATTATGGATTAATTATTGTTTAGTACATTTTTCTACTTACTGAGTTGCTGGATTCACGCCTTCTTGTTAAATTTTTTGTTGACAGGTTTGGCAAAAACATTATGAGAAAAACCAAAGATTTATTATGGTATGATGGATTGGGGTTGACACCCCTTTATGTGTATTTGTATAATTGTAATTAAATAATTTGAATCGATGAATTAAGGAATTAGATTGATATGTTTTAGTAAATGATGTATAACATTCTAATAGCATCATATGTTTCTCCTAAGGTGTGATGCCATCAAGGTGTGACATGGATTTTGAGCTGTGGATAGGTTGGCCTAGTAAATTATTTATGATTTGATTTATAATTATAAATTTATAGTTTTATTTATGATTTAGAATTTTAACCATTGATATTTAGAAATTCATTTCAAAAATGATGCATATCAGGTGTGGATTTTGATATTTTCATGGGACAATGTATAGGTGTCTTGGAATGGGACCCGAGCACCCTCACCCTAAAAGTGGGCAAGTCGAGATGAAAATAAAGGCAAATAACCAAGGTTGAGCCTCGGAAGGTGGGCCGTGATAATAGATTATTGTGGTTTAGACTCATTTTAAGAATAGAAAAGATGACTTTGGAACCATGCTCTAATTAGGGTTAAAAAAGTTTTTTTTTGTGTATGGGCTATGTGAGCCTGAATTAGCTGTATTCACAGCTTAATTGAATGGTTTTCAAGCTATTTAAGTATGAATCATGTTATATGATGAGGATTTGTCGTTATAAACAAAAGCACCTTGAAACCCTAATGAATGAGATAGAGTATTAGTGATTTTCATATTGAATTACTTGCTATAAATTAAATTGTGATGTAGGTATACATGAAATACATTAGTAGAAAAAGATAAATGAAGAACATAAGTTAGATGGACTTGTGATAATTTGTTATAGTGTCATATGCACTTGAATGGTTTATAGATTTATTAATGGACTGATTGATATGATCTACCAAGCATAATTCCATGGCTTGCTTTAAATTAATTAGAGTTACCTTATAAATGAATGCAATTTAGGTATGTTTATGACTATCAAACAAATGGAATCCATGGATCTTATGGAGTTATTAAACTGAAGATGATCGAACTCAATTCCCTTAAGGTAAGTAAGCACCCCCTTTTGTGTTTGAATGAATGTATGGGGATAATAATTATCCCATTGATTGTATCTGGGCATCTATGCATTGATGGGGATATTAGATGTCCCTTATTTGGTTAAAGATTGATGTTTATTTAACTTTATGAATACATGAATTTTGGGGATAGCAATTATCCCTTGGAGTACCATAAATGGTGTATTTTTTTAATACAATTAAAGGTTATTGGGGGATAAGGAGTATCCCGAGTCTTTGTGTGTATGGTCATTATTCTTGTGTATAGATGTCTAGATAAAAGGGATTGATAATATTCGAATGTTGTATATAAATGAGCTTGTGTTATTTGTTTGAAGGGGGATATTAAAGATCCCCTTGTGTAGCGTAAATGAATATATTATAGATGATAGGAATGTATGGATTTTGATTGATGGGAATAAAGATTATCCCATGATTTGAATGTTGAATGTTAGATATGATAAATAAATGAATTTATATATTAATAGAACAAGAAGCATTCCAGGAATTGTAATGTAGTGCCTAAATGGCATAGTTATGAGGTTATGCCTATATGGCATAGTTTTGGTGTGTGTGGTGTCTACATGGCACCTAGTTTGGTATGATGAGCCTAGAGTGACTGAAAGGTGAGGTGGACATTATGACATTATATGCCTGAATGGTGTAGTATATTTATTAGATTAATGAGGATTGAAGCCTCATGAGTGTATTGCCATGATATATTTGATTTATGTTCTGGGTTAGAACATGTGTTTTGATTGTTCATGGTTTATTATTATTTTATATGTTTGTCTAATTACTGAGTTGTGAGACTCATGCCTTCTTATTCTATATTTTTAGCTGACATGTAAACAATTCTAATAGTTGGTTGGAATTGGAGAGCATGAGTTGAAGATGTTTTATTATGGTATGATGAATTGGGATTGTAATTCCATATTCTGTTTGTATGATTGTATTTAAGAGTTTAATGTAATGTATAATGTATAGTATAATAATAAGCTTTAGGCATGTCATATTCATTTAAGTATGATATTGTAAATGGATTTGTATTAATCCAAGGAAATGTGTTGCCATCATCATATGGTTCCGACCTTGGGTGGAGCTGTGAGTATGGGTATGAGTGTTTTAAATATAAATGTTATCTTATAATTATGAAAATATAAATTTTATTGTTGATATAGATATTAAAAAATTATTTAATTTATGTATATTAGGTTTTGGATCTTGTAAATATAGGTAGACTCTGCCAGATGTATGGCAAGATACTTTCCTTAATAATGAGAAAATTATGGGAGTATGATAAGATTTCTTTTAAGAAGAAGGGGAATGGTAGCTGTAACACTCTGCCTGCTCGAGGCTGTTACTCTATTTTACACTGCAAAGCCACTATGATCATACCATGAATTTTTCACTTCCAGGGTGTGGTTGATTGGATACCATTTTCTAATTTACCTAATTTTTATAGAAATTTAAACAGTCTCCCCTAAAAATGGAGCTGTCCACCTTGGTAACAAGCATTTAACATTTGTGATAATACATTTTCTCAATTAAAATTCATAAACAAGAAATAAAACACTCCACAATTCACCTTCACACCACCCCTAACTCCACAGGCTTCTCCCCAGAATCGCGGCTGCATCATGATGGCAATGCATTCACTTCTCCACATACACATCTGTCCCCATACATCATCCACATCATACTCCATTATTACTCTGACATGCCTATAAATTTCAACCATACATCATTAAATCTTTAATATATGATATACATCATTAGACATGAATTAATTACAATCACCCACATACATAAGATGAAAATTTCTCAATTTTAATATAATTTTAAAAGCATACATTCAACTACTATGCTTACATACTAACCTTGCCTTTTCTTTGGTCTTGACCTATCAAGTAAAAACATATAAATAAAGAGTGAGTCCGGGCAAACTTAGTAAGTAGGTGAAAAATCAAAAAATAATTAATAAACCAGGGAACCATCAGGCATCCCAACATACACCCATAATTGCAAGCCATCATATATAACAATCCATGCCATCCAGGCATGGCCATATTCCAATATATAACAATTGAGTACACTATTTGAATCTAAATTACAGAACAATCACATCAATTGACACCTTTTAGGATAATTTCATATCTCTAAATCATATATTTAAACATTCATACATAAGGACAATCACAATGATCATAAGCATGGGATGTTTACTATCTCCTTTATCCACACATTAAGTAGAAAATAAAATCATTACACAAATCACATAACTTGGGACTTTCATTAATCTCACTTCACAATCCCATTTAACTCACATACACAATCAATCCTTTACACATGCACATATCATTGTAACTTAAGAACAATCATGGAAAATCACTTTCTTATTAAATCATCATAAAACAATAGTCATGGGATACTTATTATCCCTTAACAACCATTGAATCCAAAATACACAAGCCCATTACAGTACAATGGGATATGCACTATCCCCATCCCTTCAACCATTCATGCAATCATACAAATATACCTACTTACTTGCACAAGGAGTCCATCCATTATCTTGAAGTCCTCAAACTTGACTCTCCAAATCTATGTTTCATCCATCATATACATAACATATATATCACATATATCATATACATATATACACATGATAATTTCTTATCCACACGATTAAATATACTAACCAATTGCTAGGATTTAACCATAAATGAGTTTAGATATAAACTCTAAAAATTATATCTCAATTCTTACAACTCTGTTTTATCCCCAAATGTTTTCTATGCTCTAAATATTAAAATACTATCAAAAGTTAAAGTTAAAATACTTAAATTGAGCAAATTAAAAATAAAATATGAAAATGTTTTCTATGTGTCAAATAATATAATTAACCTTGTATCTAAATCTCAATACAAAATACTTAAATTGAGCGAATTAAAAATAAATTACAAAAATCACAGGAAATTGGGCAAAATAGCGAATTGGGCAAATTTTGGTTCTTATTTCCAGGATTTTTTTGGACCATCAAAACATTGGAATTTTTCAATGAAAATTTTCATATATCTTATTCATCATATATACAATAATCCTATATTTTTAGATTCACAAAATCAAACTATTTTATAGGGTTTTAATCAAGCTCAAGATAGGCACTTAATAAGGCATTTTAATGCAATACACCTATTCTATTTCAATTCAATAAAAAACCTATTTCCAATGCTTTCTCACTGCAATTTAATGTTAGGACATACCCCTTAATCACCATTTAATCATCATCTAAAACTCAGCCCTATACATAATGAACATTGTAGTAAATTATGGTAGGAGCTCATCAACTCAATTTAATGTCTTGCATTCAACACCTTGCTGTCTATTTTAATTTTCTTCAATATGAAATTTGTTTGGGCCCACCAACTGGCATATTAGGACCTTAATCTCTTAGCTAAATTCCATTAAAATCAACCCATACAATTTCCGGACAACAAGGTGTTCTTCCATCTAAACAATTTTCTAGCAGTTAAATTCCACTCCCATTATAGTTAATCCATGTCCTAACTTAATTAATCAATAATCACACATGATTATTACTAATTATATTTGTAGTTCATCATTGAAAATTCTAGCAAACCCTAATTAATTAGGGTTATTCATAGCAAAAATTTTAGCGATATTTTATAAATCTAGCCCATAAATACAATTAGCAATTTGTTTTGATTAAGTCCTTACCTTAAAATTAAGTTTTCCTTGGTGGGTCCCACCAATCAGCAGCAAATCTTCAATTTTGGATAGCTGCCACCCTTTGAATCCAAGAGAAAATCAATGCCTTCAACTACAAATCACCCTAACTTTGATTCCCATGAGTTTCTCCTAAGCAAAATAGGTTAATTGGGAGAGGTGGAAACGTCTGACGTTTTGGGTAGCAATGGCTCATATGTGAAAAAGAGATGGGAGAAGGATTGTTCATATCTCTTATTTGCATAAATATTTGGGTAGTCTGCTACCCTATATCGTGTCATACATGTGCACCTCTCTTGAGATTTTTCAAACCTCCTTTTATCCCGTCTTTTAACATATTAGGGCTACCACTTATAAGTCATATGCCCACATTAATTTCTTACTTATTAAACATGCCATTTCCCATAATTTAATTTATTTTTCCTAATTAAAAGTGAATTAAATTAGAATTTACAAAAAATTACCAGTATGCTCAGTATTTCACCTTTCTACCTACATTGTTTTTATTTTTTCCCACTTGTTAACCATAGACTAATGTGTGTCCTCCTCATTCTCACATTATTATAGATATTCCATCCATTTTCATAATTTTTGCTTTATAAAATTTAATATTTTTCAATATATACACATCGTACGTTCCTCCAATTTAAATTCACTATCTTCTCACTTAAATCACTTATTTAACACACTTTGATACATTCCAACCTCATCCTCATGTTTATATTACTAATCTGCTCAATTCCATAAATTTTCTATGACAAAATCCTCAAGATTTAATTATACTCCACGATACTTCATGCAGAACTGGCAAAAATTTATAACAACAAAACTTCACATACCTGGAATTTTTAGGGCCTTACATTCCACCCTCCTTACAAAAAGTTTTCTCCTTGAAACTTTAAATATTAATCCATAATTTACAATATCTGATCATATCTCATTTTTTCTGCATTTCCTTTCCATCGTGCACTCTAATATCTAAAAGTGAACAAGACATAACCGTTCTAGTTGTAATGATGCCACTTTTAACAATGATAATATATATGTAACTTGCATCAACACATTCAAATGAATATGCTATACTAACAAAAAATTTTACAACAAATGTCAATACCATTAACCAATCATATTTGAATGATCACAATGGAATTGACCCTACCTCGAGTCATACATATAGTCATACTCAATGAACATACCTACGATTGACTAGCTTTGGCCCATTCACAAATAATGCATGATATATCATATATATATCGCATCCATGCATGCTATCACACTATCACTCACTATCAAGTGCAATGCTTATATATGTTATCCACATCATAAAAGCATATCTCAAGCATACCATGTCCATCATAGTCACGGGAGGCTATCAATCTGAGTGGACTTAGCCACTAGCAATTATATGAAGCCATATCAAATGGCCAATGCCACAGCCAAGTGGAAACTCATCATTATCATCTTTTCAATTTTATTACAAATTTTTATAGCAATTCATTCTTAATAACTTATCATTTTCCTCTCTATTAATGCATGATTAGTGGATTTTTGTATCTCCCAGTCATGAATATTTTCAGTCACGAATATTGCCAGACTCATGTGGCCATACTAATGCCACCTATAACATCTAGCCCTCACTATAACATAGGGATGTTAGACTCACTATTCATAAGTGTCACCAACACTTCTTCTAGATTCCAGCTCTAGGGGGCATTAGTGTCCCCGACACTCTTTCGATTTTATGAGCTCACTAGGAACCTCATTGGTTTCAAAGGTCACTAGCAAACTTGTTGGTTTTCTAGAGCTCACTAACAACTTTATGGTTTTAAGTTTGCTAGAAAACTGACACTTCATAAAGTATTACAATGAAGCATAGGAGAAGATATGATCTCTCTCTTAGCTCTATGTAATACAAAATATCTTCTCATAATGTAAAGACAATTGCCATAAGGATAAGCAGATTGAAGCTCATGAAAGATAGATGACGGTTTAAGCTCTTGGCCATGAGCGAAAGGATTTGCATAAGATAAGGCTCATTTGAAATGGGTTCCTTCACCACCTTTGAATCATGCCACCTTTTCTCCTTAAATAGCTTTTTCATACTTTCAACCATTGGAGAAGATGGGTTTTGTTGAATGCAGAAATGAGAGCAGCATTGAATAAATAAGACCATTTGGGTTTTCTGCCAGTAAAGTCCAGGTCTTTCTGATTTGTCTAGAGCTACTGCATCACTATTTAGAGAGGAGGATGAGCTGTGTTAAAAAGTGTTCCTGTTTGACTCATCATCGCTTTGAAAAACTTGCAGCATCGCTTTTGAAAAAAATGGTGACTGATATAAGTCTGCACAATGATGACATGAGTGCAGGTTCCATTTATATGCTAGTCACATAAATCAAGTTTTCCTCTGACAAGTCATGGTCTCTCTCTGTCTATATTTGTCTTCTGTAAGTTGTAGATGAATTCTTGATAGGTTTCTCTATCAGTTGAACTTCCATAAGAAAGATTTTATCTGTTGTAAGTAGCAGACGAACTTTGAATGGCGCAGATGAAGTTGAACTGACTGATAGACAAACTCTACCACAATTCCCCCAGGAGATTTGTTTGTTGATTGATCTTTTGTAAATGTGCTTTGTTTGTTGTAGATAACAGATCATCTCTGGATGGCACTGACGAAGATAGACTGATCGATTGACAAACATCTCCTTCTATATGAACAAACGAAGTGAGAAGTGCTTCCTTGGAGGAAAATATTAGCAACATATGGATTTAGTTGGACCAACAAGGACAAGAAGCCTTGGAGGAAAATATTAGCATATGTCATTATGAATGATTATAGTAGATTTACTTGGGTAATGTTTCTAGCATCCAAAGATGAAGCTTTTTCATTCTTTGAAGTATTTTCCAATTATGTACAGAATAAACAAAACTCTCATATTGTTGCCATAAGGAGTGATCATGGTGGAGAATTTGAAAAACATAGATTCACTGATTTTTGTGAAAATGACGAAATTCTTTAAACTTTCTCTGCACTAAGAACACCACAATAAAATAGAGTAGCAGAAAGGAAGAACAGATCCTTGCAAGAGATTGCAAGGATAATGTTGAGTGAATACAGCCTTCCATTGTATTTTTGGGCTGAAGCAATGAACACACCATATTATATTATTAATAGAATCTTTGCTAGATCCATTCATAATAAAACTCCATTTAAATTATACTATGGCAAGAAACCAAAAATTTCATATTTTTATACTTTTGGTTGTAAGTGCTTTATTCTTAGCAATGGGAAAGAACAATTGGAAAATTTGATAGTAGATCTGATTAAGGAATATTTCAAGGATATTCCATTCTTAGCAAAGCTTTTAGAGTGTATAACCTAAAATTTAAGATTGCAGAGGAATCCATCCATGTCAAATTTGATGAACATACTAACTCCATGAAGAAAAATAGTGATTTTGATGATGAGATAGATAATCTTCCAACAAGTGTGGAGAAACTGAGATTACAAGACAAACAAGTAGAGATTCCACTATCAGAGAAATGGATTAGAGATAATTGAGGAAGGTAACTCATCTCTTCCCAAAAATTGGAAGTTTGCACATGCTTATCCTGAAAACTAAATAATTTGTGATGTATTTGATAAAGTTAGAACCAGATTATCCTATCACCAAATATGTGGCAATTTTGCCTTCACTTCTAAATTAGAACCAACTTTCATAGACCAATTATTAGAGTATGAAAACTGGATTTTAGCTATGCAAGAAGAATTGGATTAATTTAAAAGAAATGATACGTTAACCATTGTTCTAAGATCAAACCATCAAACTATTATAGAAACAAAATTGGTCTTCAAGAACAAACTAGATGAATTAGGAATTGTGGTGAGAAATAAGGCATGATTAGCTGTGAAAAGGTATTGTCAAGAAGAAGGTATTGACTTTGAAGAGTCATACGCCCTTGTTGCAAGGATTACAGCTATTAGAATGTTTCTTACATTTGCATCATATATGGATTTCAAACTATATCAAACGGATGTAAAGAGTGAATTTTTAGATGATTTTATTAATGAAAAGGTATATGTGGAACAAATCCCTATATTTGAAGATCCTCATTGTACAAATCATGTATTCAAACTCAAGAAACCTTCTTTGGTTTAAAACAAGCTCCTAAAGCTTGGTATGAGAGGCTAAGCAAATTTTTGATTGAAAAAAGGTTTTTTAAGGGGTAAAGTGGATACCACTCCCTTCATTAAGCATGTAAAGAAAGATATACTTATAGTTCAAATTATATTGATGATATGGTATTTGGAGCAACTAATGAAAATCTTTGCCAAGAGTTTTCTAAGAGTGCAGGGAGAATTTAAAATAAGCTTGATGGGTGAACTCAATTTCTTCTTTGGACTACAAATCAAACAAGATAAAGAAGGAATCTTCATTCACCAATTCAAGTATACAAAAGAACTTCTAAAGAAATTCAATATTGAAGATGGTAAAAGATATGGAACATCAATGAGCACTTCAATAAAGATGGACAAAGATGAAAAAGGTAAATCAATATGTAATAAACTCTATAGAAGCATTATAGGATCATTATTATATTTAACTATAAGTAGACCAGATTTAATATTTAGCGTTAGCATGTGTGCTAGATTTTAGTCAGATCCCAAAAAGTCACACATAATTGCTGTAAAGAGAATCTTTAGATACCTTTTGGACACACCAAGCCTCAATTTGTGGTATCCAAAAGGTTTTGATTTTAATTTAGTAGGGTACTCAGATGTAGATTTTGCTGGATATAAAGTAGACAAAAAGAGCACTTTCAGATCATGTCAGTTTCTAGGAAGCATGTTCATATCATGGTTTTCCAAGAAACAGATATCTGTGACATTATTAACTATTGAAGCAGAATATGTAGCAGTTGGCAGTTGTTGTGCTTAGATCCTTTGGATGAAATAGCAATTAAATGATTTTGGTCTTAACTTTGTTGATATCCCTATAAGATGTGACAACACTAGTGCCATAAGTTTGACCAAGAATCCCATTTTACATTCCAAAACAAAACATATAAAAATTAGGCACCATTTTATCAGAGATCATATTCAAAATCTTAACATCCATTTAGAATTTGTGCCAACTAAAAATCAATTAGCAGACATCTTTACTAAACCTCTTCCAGAATATAGATTCGGTAAATTAAGAAGAGAACTAGGTATCTTAGAACTAAATGCTTAAATTAAAAATTAATAAAACATCTATATGATGAAAAATGCACAAAAAGAATAAATTTTAAAATTCACAACATTTTAGTGCCTCCAAAACACCCTTCAAACCCTCCAATAATCAACCAAGATGTCTCCAAAATAAAATTTGGTACCTCCAAAATCCATTTCACATCATTTCGTAGCCTCCAATGGGCTATGTTACCTCCAAAGTAAAGCTTCGGAGTCACCAAAACAAAACAGACTTGTTGCCTCCAAAGATCACACCTTCTAGTTTTGGATCCTCTAACAATGTCTTAGATAAACCAAAATCCTGAAATCCTATTTAAACATTCTAAGAACTCTGAAAACCTAAAATCCCTTTTCTTATAGCATTCGAATGCATCCTTTTAGAGAAACCCCTCATCTTCCCACCGGATTCAAGCTCCTCAGTTCAAGCAATTGTCCCATCACATCTTCTTCATCAATTTCTAAATCCCCACCTCTTTCTACAGCAATGGCAAGAACAAAAATAATTGATTCAAGCATCAGAAGGAAGGAAAGGGATGAAGCTTCAGAGACAAGTATCTCTAAAAGAGTAAGGCGTGAGGATGACACATTTGAGGTAATTGTCCTTAATAAAGAAGACACTTACTCTAGATATTTTGAAAAGTGTGAAAGTAAGAAAAATGTTAGGGGTAGAGCATTTAATTTTGAGGTATTCAGAGAAAGGGGAATGAACTTGGAAGTATATGAGTGGTGTCGATTCCAAGGTTGGGCTGATTTTTTGAGCTATAAAGAGACATGTTATCTTAGATAGGTGAAGACTCTAATTAGTAACCTAAATTCAAGTACTCAGAAATCATGGATAGGAGAGATTGAGATAAACCTATCACTCGATAACTTGAGAAGAATCCTCAACCTCCCTAAAATTGAAGAAGAACATTTTGAATGGTCATCAAGCAGAGTGAGATTATTCTCAGACCTGACAGGAGTTGAAGTAGATGCAAAAGAAAATTACTTACATGCCAATCATCTGAACCTAGATCTCAAATTGGCATAAACAATGGTGATAAATATTGTGTATCCAAGGATAGGAGCCACACATTCAATTTCAGAGAAAGATGCAAAAGTGCTATGGGCTTTGAAAAATAAAA
>JAYJMB010002502.1:0-15202 GCA_036873735.1 Pouteria campechiana
TATATTATAAGTTAAATAGAAATTTCTCAGCTATGTATTTTGAGTATATCTTCTTTCTTTTATGGATGGCTAACTTGAAATGATATATATAAGATGTTATTTAGCCACAAAAGGAAAAGCCATGGCTCATTTCGAAGTTCAGATAACGTTCATTTCGAAGTTCAGATAACGTGAATGGTCTTGAAATGGGTCCAAATGAAACGGTTTAAACGTGAAAAATCATGAGAATGAATAGCCTTTTTTTTTTTTTTTGTAATGATTAGTTTACTTTGTACCTATGGCCAACTGGAGTATAATTGCCCACTTTTTGGGCATAAAGGAAAGCGTTGCTTCCAACGTCTAGATGGAGAAATAAAGACCAGGTACACACATTGCATTGTTTTGCTTGCATATGTGCATAATGAACTCTTGATCTTTGCCTTAGAAAATTAAAATATTTTACTAATTGGTCTAATTTGTTGGAATCAAGATCACAATTGTGGACCATTACACACACAGATAAAGATATATCTATATTGCATGAGTACATGAGATTTACATAGAAAAACCATTCAACAGGAAGAGAAATATCACAGGAGAAAATATAAATTTACTGTGATAACACATGATTGAACAAAGAGATTTCTATTCAAAAGCCCTTACTCTCAATTAATAAATACAATTTCATTCCCCTATCTGTCACTTGTGAAGTCCTAAGATCCACTGTAAGAAGTATAAAAAATGTATTAAACCCTTTCTTCTCCAATTTTAATCTTAGAGCTCACTTAAACCTTAATTGAAAGCAAACTTATATGCTTTTTTATGAGTTTTTATAGTAATGAACTCAATTTAGATTAAATTACATATATAAGTCTAATAAATCTTGCAAATACAAAACATCTAAACAAAGCAAATTTCATATACCAAATTAATAGGCAGGATAGATGGGAGTATATCCAAATTTACCGAAGAAGCAAAATCCTTTATCAGCCTCAAAATTCATTCTCTAAATAAATGGTTATCATTATAACTGGGCATATATACCTACCAATATCTCTTTGAATAACTAAAGATATGGTTTCCATTATTTCCTTTTAGCCACTTAATTGCATGTGGTCTGCAATTGAGAAAGGGAAAAGAGACATTGCATTTATAGGTGGGCAAATGTGCGGCCCCATTCAAATGCGGCTCAATCAATGGAAAATCATGCTTTTAAGTGCTGGTGGACCGCAAATGGGTGCCTTCCCTAACCTTGTGGCTAATGTGACCAGGCAACGTAGCTGACAAGTGACCCCCATTGAGTGCAACCCTTCATTCGGTGCATGCCCTCTTCATGTTGTCACCGCAGGCACATGCCCACCTAATTGATAACTTCTGCCGCTTGAGCATCATTAAATACTGTGACAATACCTTACAGTTATCATGCTTAGAACTAGAAACAAAAAAAAAAAAAAAACGAATCTTTTTTAAAAAGAAATTCTATTTTTTAAGAGCCATTTGATAAATATGTATCATAAAAATCCTAATATTTTTGATGATTATCATTATTTTTCAATCCTTACTTCTTATCTAATTTAACTTTATTTAATTTATACCTGACATCATTTGTTATATTACTGATATCATTATTTTTTCCTTTAATTTTTTCTCATCAACTAATCAACCCTTTCTATTTGAGTGTTTGGTTGTTTGTTGATGGATAACCTAATAATATGGAGTTGGCATTTAATTATGGATTAATAAGAAAAGGATACATGTTAATGACAGGAATACATTTCAAACACATGCATGGATTTGCAACATTCAAATTCTAGGCATCTAAGAAATTTGTCGAACAGTTTAGCTTCCCATAACCCCTTGGGGAATTTCGTTTTACATATGGCAAAGATACGACCATACTAAGAAGAAAATAAGTAAGCATATGTGTGACGACCTACCTCAGGATAGTAATGTCACGCTGATAGTATGACGGGTTTTTCAAAGATTTACCATACTTAAATGATTTAATTGCATCACGACAAAGTACTAGTAGACAAATAGCAGAAAGAAAAAGGATTATAATTATAACATTTTCTAATAAGTCTATTACATTCAAACCAAAGAAAATTCTAGCATGTCTGTATTAAAAATATCATCCAATACATATCAAGCAATTTTAATTAAAATAAGATAATTAGAAGACTTTCAATCTAACAATCTTCCATCAAAACCTTTACTTTTTTTGAGACGGACCATCTGTAAGAGGAAACAAAGGGAGTTAATATAAAACTCAGTAAGTAGAAATAAAATTTTAGCATATGTATTAATTAAAATTCTACACAAAACCTAAAATCTTGTATTTTTCTTAATACATTAATTTTTTAACCCAATTTAATCTACAATCTATTGGATAATTATCTTTCATAATCATCTGACCAACTTGGTGGACCATAAGTCAAATCTAGGGAAGTAAAATCTCAATCCTTGGTTATGATTCCATCAAAATTTATGATTTGACTATAGTTTGAAAATTTTGACTCTTTTATTATGTCTGAAATGTCCAAAAATCCTAAAAATGACTATTTGATTGTCCAAAATAAAGATCGAGAGGTCCCAAAATAGAGGAAAAAATTCTCATTATCCATTTGGCCATCGTCAATGTGATCTGGTGTCGCCACTGGCGCGTCTGGGCTGCAGCCGGTGAATCCCGCTTGGGTCGAAGACTGCTAGGCTTGTCTGGCGCTAGGTTCAACTCGTGCCTGGGCTTGATCTGGCACTGAGCTGGATCTGGCGTTGGGCTCATCCAGCGTCGGGCTTCTGGCCTGGTTCAAGACCTATTCATTGCGTGGGCAGGCAGAAATGCGTTGGGCCAGGCTCGGCTAGCCCAGGCGTCTTTCCATTTGCTAGTTAGAGGGGAAAACGGCCAAGCAAGGGGGAGGGGAATCTAGGGACAATGGGATAATGATTTCTGGCATCCAGATTTCCTCGAAAATCCTATTTTTTTAAGGATTCTAATTCCATAAAAATTCTGAAACGTTTGTTCTCATGTAAATCAAGAAGAAATCTATTTCATGTTTCTTAAATCTCATGAAAATCCTCTTTATTTTTACTCTATGTACTTGCATATAATCATAGTAACATGGAACGAATTCCAAACTCAAAAATCTGATTTTTTTGGCTTTTCTAATTTTCCACGAACTCTAGAAATTAAAACCCCCTTTTATAATCAATGCCATGCCAAAAATAATCTGTATAATCCATTATAATTCATTCAAAAATTTCGTAAACATTATGAAATCTGTTGGAATTAATATTCTAATGACCAGAATTAATCCATACCATTTACAGTAACAATATTCTAAAAATCTTACTATCCTATGCATGAATTGAAAATCCAATTAGACAGGTTATGATATGTTCATGCGTGGAATAATATTTAACTACATTTGACGTGATGTTAATCATCACGCCTCTAATTCCAGAAACCACCTTTGATTTCATAAATAGTGATGGCACACATCCCATTCAAGTCACTGTATTCTACCTTCTAATCGAATCATGTAAATCCGATTGAATATTAATACAATAACAAGCATTCAATATAAATATCATTCCATTAAAAATCCAATGAATCTAATTACTAACTCATTGATTTTTATTTATCTAAATCATGCGTTCAATCCATTATAAGTCTAGCACATTAAAAAAATTAGATCTATGTGCTTTAGATAAATCTAATTAATACGCTTTTAAATAAATTTACGTATCGATTAAAATAAATCATTGCATGTATAAATTCAATGCATCAAATATCTCTAATGATGCTTTAATAAAATCTAATGCATCAAACTAAAATATCTCGTATGTGCATTTGTTCTCTTTGCATTATTTATTTTATAAAAAAATCTAAATAATGCAAATATATTCTGCTTACTGTTTCGAAGATTAAATTACAACTCTTTTCTCTTTTCTCCTTCCTCCTTTCTAATCTCCCCCATAGCAAAATGTTTCCTACCTCTTTTTAGAAATCCCCTTTGTTTTTAAAAAGAAAAAATTTTCTTTACGAAAGTTATCTTCCCGTACTATAACTACCCATCACTACTTAATAAGGATAAATTTTATCCTTATGTGGGTCTCACATCAAAAGTGAGAAGGAAAAAAATTAAATTTAATCAATTTCTCACAATTTTGAACTCAAACTTTAGACTTTTACTCTTATTGATCATAGTTATAATCATCCAAGCTACACAGGTTGCTAAAATTTAAATAATATTTAAATATTTTAAATTTCAATTTCTATGGTAAACATGTTAACAATCAAAAATTAAAAATATTGCCACATCAGCATAAAAGGACAAAATGAATTAAAATTTTGTTGTTGTTGTTGTAATGGGTTATTACAATATGTGTGTCTAACAAATGTATGAGGCCACCTGTGTATATGTACCACAATATTCTTCCATTTTACATATGGAAAAGAATCGACCCCAACAATAGGAAAATAAGTAGGCATATGTGTGTCTAAGAAATGCATGAGGCCACCTGTGTACATGTACCACAATGTTCTTTCCCACTACCTTCTAGGCATGTGAATGGTGATGCTTTCATTTGAAAGTTAAGAGAATAAGCACAGCCAACATGGGGGGACCAAACAACACAACAGGCACATGGTCCCCGGTCATGAAAGTTATTAGAATAACACCAAATTTCGACACTTGATGGTCCCATGGCATGTGAGCTGACCTATTGCAAGTACAAGCTGAGCATTCTCTTTCAAATGTTATGAAAACAAGTGAACCACATGATGAAACAGCGGATAGAATACCAGGAGGTTCAGTCATATGCAATTCTTGGACTTTTTCATTGTCAGCACAGTTTCATGCCTCTTTTCACAAGCAACCCAAGATTGGCCCCATTTCAATTTAAAGGAATGCTTTTTTATATTCATGCCATTCATTTGATGTAGTCAGTTGTACATTTATCAAGTACATATAGATGGACATATCTAACTAATTAAATACCCTTTTTTCACCATAGCTGAGGCAGCATGAATCCTTCCACATGTAAGTATACCATAATAAGCATCAACCACACATAATTCTAGACAACACTAGTCATTCCACATCTGTATTTGACAATTGAATATTGTAAACGAATACTGAATAGCTATCAACCACAAATAATTTTTAATGCATTTTGGCAAATAGGCCAAGAACATGGCTTATTTTAATGTGCAGCCATGGACAAAGCTGAAAAACAAGCAGCAAGGCTTGGTGTTGGTTTAGATTATTATTCTTGTTGGTACTTGTGGCCTGGAGCTACGTGCAACTGTTAGACAATCAATGATACTTGGGCTCAGTCGAATTAGATAAGTTAAATAACCAATTCTTTTGGTTTTGGAAAGTGGCATGCATTATCATCTCCTATTTGTTTGATTCTGAGTCACCCCAGGATCAGTGCAGTGCTAGTGAATTGTGTATGCATGTCACTGTGATACGGTGATACAGAAATCATGCCCCAGTCTCTGTATAATGAGAGCTTTACTCCCATAGTCATGCATCATTAATTCAGCAAACTTTTTATTTCCTGCATTACCCTATTTATTCAGAAGAATATTTGCAATGGATCGTTCTCAACAAAACATATGTTCTTAACTATCTAAGCAACAATTACTTAAATTTGGGAATCATCCTTTATATTCAATCTAAACTGTCATGTAAAAGGATAATCAACTTGACCGATCTATGCACTTATAAGCTAGCTTTAATCGAGTACATTAGATTTTTCACTATTATTTATGAATCCCAGACATCTATATTAAGGTTTTTTTTTTTGCATGACTATTGAAATTGAAATGCAAAATTAATTGATTATTTTGGAAATTATCTTATTATGATTAAATTCTTTAATTTATTTATCAACTAAAAAGATGTTTGAGGAACTCAATTACAATTTGATCATTTCATCTATTGTAAGTCAATCACTGCATCCAAATACGCCAAAAGTGAAAACACAGCCCAAATACTATTTGAAATCACTTGGCATTAGATTATTCTTACTGGACATTGTCTATCTTCTTCTGATGCACTCTATGAGAAAGAAAAGGGAAATTCACCCATCTGAGTTCAAATTGCATAAAAATTCACACCTTATACCAAACCGAAATATAGTGACCGGACAAAGCCAGTCACCTGAAATTCCAGCAATTCTAACAACTTCCAATTCAAGCATGAGCATTTAGAAGATTTCAAGACAAACAGATGAAGTTCATGTACAAGGCATGCATTACCCATGCAAAGGAATCCCAATCACAATTTCCATACCAAAAGCAACTGTTACAATCACATCTTCCAACTTTTTATGAATTCCAAAAGTAATATGTTACAAGATAAAAGACACATATCCAAACCTTTTTATCATATACTAAATGGAGTATCGAGCCTTGATTTATTTCAATCATCTTCAAGACCCTGAGAAAACAAATGGAAGTAAAAATTAACAAACACGAGAGAGAGAGAGAGAGAGAGAGAGAGAGAGAGAGAGAGAGAGAGAGAGAGAGAGATCAGTTTCAGATAGTTATTAAATCTCTATCAGCAATCAAGGACAATTCGCTTGCTGAGGCCTGTGATGGACGGTTATTGTCCAAAATCACAAGGATTGGATATTTTTCAATGAATAGATATCGAAGACAGAATAAATTACAACAATAGGTCTACCCAATTTCAACCGAAAAAACAAGTCTCTCGGACAACGGATATGGCAATCCAACAGCTGAGACATTCATATTACAGCATGTCTGTTGAATGTGGGAGCTGATAAATGGGCTTCGTCTCATTCTTGAGCAAAACATGTATGCATATATAGAAGCACGTCTGGACAAAACGAATTCAAAGACAATATGTAACAGCAAAATAAACAACACCCACATGGATTTTTCTAGCCCCCAATCAGTTCAATTCCTTGTAGCTGAATCCGAAGAGTAATCGCAGGGCCATTGCTCGCTTTCCACCTCCTTCTTGTGGAAGTTCCTGTGGCAGTTGCACGCCGCGCATTTGAGGGCGGCGCTTGTGCCTTCTTCGCCAGCAGGCATGAATTCTCTACACCCATCAACAGCATATCCACCTATGTTTGCAGCATGATTCTTCCTGCACTCCTTGTACCTGACTTCCTTCTCTTTCTTCCCAACAGAACCATTAGCAACTCTCTTGGATTCCTTCTGGGGCCTCATGCTGCTTGGGCTATAATTGGTTTCGATGGTTTTGTTGATTTTTTTCTCAGAGATAGAGGGGAAGATGCCCTTGGGTTTTTATTGAATTGAGAGGCTCTTTGAATTGAGGAAGATAGCATGGATGGGTGGTTGAAATAGCAGAAATAAGATCAAATCACCTCTATTTTCTTCTACTCTGGTGGTGTGATTTATAGGAAAAGGGAAATAAAACAAAAAACACCAATAAGAAAAAAAGTTGTGTGGATTTGAATAAGTGGGTGTTCTTGGTAGGCTGGAAATAATGCAAACAGTTGCTCCTTCTCACGAGATTTTGGCTGACTTGCGGCTCATCTCACGTAATGTTGCTTTGGGGGCTCTGGTTACACCATCACTTTCAGCAGCTTATGTTGGCAGTGGGCCCCACAAGTCCCCATCATATACAATGGTCCAGCACCAGCCTAATCTGGTGGGTTTTGTCCATTGATCTCAATTTGATTGGAAACTGCATCGATTGGGTGATCTTAGCCGTCCATAGCTTGCGTTGGCAGTGGGCCTCACAAGCCCCCATAACCTACAATGGCCCGGCACCAGCCTAATCTAGTGGGTTTTGTCCATTGATCTCAATTTGATTGGAAACCTCATCGATTGGGTGATCTCAGCCGTCCATTTCTGTGGGCCTGCCCTCTTTTTGACATATGCCTATGATAGATCACCTATTTTAGCATGGTAATTATCAGCTAATGCAACATGTGTAAAATACCAAATCTCGAGTTCAAAATCCTAATTTTTTATGAGGCCGAGAGTTCGAGTTTGACTTTTAATAAATAAAAAAATAAAAAACGATACCTTACAAGTATTATATTTGACCAGAAAGGGTTCATTAAATGGACAGTCTGTATCTATCGCATAACAAGCCATGGAAATTTTGGGTGGTCCACCAAAACACCCAAAACTTTCTTACTGTTCCCGTATCTGCGCTAACTAACTGTTATCTGATCTTTGGGTTTCTTAGATTGTCGAGATTTGAACTTGTTAGTGGAGATTGTAGGTTTCTCTCTTTCTAGTATCTATTCCTATTTTCCATGCATGGGTTTTATTTGGAGTAGAATCGACGTAGGAATGGAATTTTGCAAAGGTGGAAAGTGGGGCAGACCTAAAGATGTCGACCGCCTAATAAAATGCTGTCTTGTCGGTCGGATCCTCCTTGTTTTCCGTATACACGAAAATCAGAGGAAAAATCGCCGTTCTCCCCACTAATCCTCTGCCCTGAGGCTTATTTCTGGCTCTTCTAGACCAGCCCAGCTCATGCACAGGCGCGCTCCGGCCCCCTCCAAGGTCAGCTCTAATTCACGTGTCCACATGTGATGCATCAACTTGAAAGCTGTTCGAATGGGTACATGTTTGTATGACACAGAAGATTTCATTCCTATATTTTCCTGTTAGCTTATAAGTTGCAGATTGATGCCTCCTAACTTGCAGTATTATTTTGGAATGGATTCAGCTTTTCTAACATAATATCAAAGCTAGGCCTGATCCCCTATGTCGTTTTCTTCTCGTACTTCCTAGTTTGATTGATTGATCATGCAAGTCTACTCAATTTTGATTTTATTATCACAAATTAGATTTATGCATTATTAATTAGATACTTTGAAAACGATATATCCCGTTTTAATTAGCTGTCTTCTTTTTAATGGACTCCGAAAAGTAAACTGTCCATGTACACCCAATATGTTCCAAATATAAAAATAAAAAACACAGGAAATAGGCATTATATATAAAGGCCTACTTGTATACATTCAAGGGAAAAAAAAACTCATTTTCTACTGATTTACTTTATAATAGTTCTGTCTTGTTTTATTATTTATACTATTTCATTTTAAAAGTCTAGTTATTTTATTTTTATCCATTAAATAAAAGTACATTTTATCTATCCAAATAAACTCTTAGAAAAGATGGATTCGTTTAAATTATATAATATGATATTGCTGTCAATTTATTTGCTTTTTAAATGGCATAAATGATCTTGCCATTGATGGTTTTTAGTTGGTGTAGATGATCCATCCATAAATGCGTTCCTTACGCTATTTAGGTTATTTTATTTTCAGCTAACATCAAACAAAAAATTAGATTGTGTAGATCATATGTTGCGTAGATGGTTTAAATTATCTATTTTGACATTTTTCATCTTGATTGCCTTTAATTTAAGGCAAAACAGACTTAAAAGTGTAGAGAAAAATAAAAATGGAATAAAAGAAGAGATGATAAAGTTAACAAAAAAGTTAATAAAAATGAAATGCATATATAATTTTATTAAAAATATATAATAATTTGAAAAAGTGGGATAATTATTAATAATTAAATATTATATCAAAATAAAATATTGGTTTTTACCACTTTTTACTTCAAAAGAAATATGCCCCACATATCTTTAATGATACCAAGGCATAGAGTGGACTAACCCCTAATAGTATCTTGGATATTTAAGAATTGAGTTATTCAAAGAATTCTCAAATACAGATTTTCAAAGCCTTCTTCATTTATGTGATGCCATATCTAATTATTCTCAATAATTTTATTTTTTTATATTTAAACACAATTTAATCATTAAATCTATCTTTTTATTGAAACATTATTTATTTATTTATTTTATTCTTTTTGTTATTGACGTCATGCTGTATCATGCTAACATCATCTGAAAAGCTTTCATATCCCAGATTTCCAGTGAAGATTAGCACATTTCCTGCGACTTCCCAATTCGAGTCTCCACACGCTGCGAATATCAAAAATCTGCAGCAACTGTAGGCTAACGGATCAAGTACGCCATCTGATGATGCCATGATGTGGTGCCTGTCGTACAATCTCAACCATCTAAACGGCATTTATTGTGCCCAATTCCACTGTATTTCCAACATCATCCAACGGCTGAAAATTCATCCTCGATTCTGTAATTAAAAGAGCTAAAAGATCTTCGATATTGCTATGGGGACACATCTATTGTCAATTTTAACAAGCGGGATGACGCAATCAATAGCACCGATTGGTTGATTTCTCTTTTGGATGTAAAAAATTGAAGAAATAAATATCATTTAATCCTTCCAAATAATTTTTTTTGGAAAAAAAGTAATTATAAATTATAATATTAAACATATCAACGGTATAGATAACTGGAAATTTGTTTCAATAGTCCGTTTGAATTTGAGCGTGTAAAGATGTTATCAGTGTATCAAACTACCATAAATTTTCTTGCGGAAACGAGGTTGCTACTTTCTAGCGTTTGGCCGGTAGATTTTTCCCGTACGTGGCGCTACCTAAACGGTGAAAAAGAAGAAGAAGAAGAAAATACTCGGGCGGAGGAAGGGTTCTGATACGCGGCCTCAGCAATGCCATCAGTGACAAAAACGGTGGCTTTTATTTACCTTACTTAGCAGATTGTGCCATTATAAGGTTATATTGCTGTATACGCATAATTTATTAGGTTCCGTATAGATAGAAAAATAGGTGGAAGAAATGAAATACAAAAATAGAGAAAAAACAAGAAAAGAACGAGATGAAATACTTCTGAGGTTTGCATTTAAAAAAAAAAAACAAATTAGTTGGTGGACTGGAAGACACATGAATTAATGTCAAAGTAGGCTCTCGACTAAACGAATAGCCAGGCTTTTCTAGCAAACCTTTACTCCTTTTTATTTTTCTTTACAATTTCACTTATTTTGGATGAAAACATAATGATTTTGACCCATAAAAATTGTTCATCCACTTAATAAATAATCAATTATTTGTATATTTTAAAATTTTCCTTTTATTTAAATGAACATTTTATATAATTTTATGGCATTTTTTACATTCTATACATGATTTTCTTTTTTTTAAATGGTGGGTTCCATATAGATCTTTGATTATAATTAAATACATAGTTTTACTTATACTGGTCTGATTGGATTTCATCTAATACACAAAGGGGTTATGCTTCTTTGGCATGCGTGGATATAATAAAAGATCAGTCACACCTTGGCCGAGGAATATGAGTCTATTTAACAGAATATGAGTCTAAATGCATTCTGTTAAGCGGTCCATTTGCCCACCATTGATTGTGCCAAAGTAGGAAAAAGGTATGCCAAAAATGGAAACATGAATTACCCAATTTTCGGCTACATCTTCCGTCCAATCGGCAAACCCATGGCTAAGCTGATCACTAGCTAGCTACTGCATAAGCAACTTTCATTGAGGCCATCTCGAAGACAGCGTGAGATTGTGTCAGTGAAAAGCGGATGATGATGTTAATATGATAATTTTTTAATAAAAAAGTTAAAAGTATTAAAAATATTAATAACAATAAAATAAAAGATTATTAAAATTAGTTATAATTTCAAATAGAGATAAAGATGGGACAAGTACATACCTTGCCAAATTCACACTTCATCCAAACAACCCTTTTTCATGTCTGTAATAGAAATAATTAAAAATATTACTTTATTTTTTTAAAAAGAAAAGGAATGCTAATGTCGAAATCTTAATTATAAATGAATTAATGCTAACTAACAGGACTGATGATACGACACCAGAGTCTCAATCATGACATGATAGGCTACCATTCAGCGGTCCACGTGGAATGGTAGGGCATTCAAGAGATGGCATGTCTATCAAATCCCACCATTGACTGTCGACCGATTAAAAACAGTAAAGTGGGTTCTTTCCAGTTGTTGAGACTGTCCCCGTCCTTCCACATCTTTTCTTTCAGCATATACATTAGATCGTAAAAAATTACGTATATTAGAAAATCTGGTCATATATATATATATGTATATGGGAAATATTTTTATGATATTTATTTCACCAAAATTATTTCTTTAAAATTTTTATGCTGAGCCAGAAATTATCCTCATTAGAAACTCAGGTAGGCCACATAAAAACATATTAAATGATGTGGCTCCAAGAATTTTCATTATCAGTTTTCAATTAAGATAATTTTTTATATTCATAGTTAAATATATGAAAAATAAATAAGATGGTTAGTTTTGATTGAATTGTAAGATTAATGCATTCAAAATGAAGACATAACATAAGAAATTTCGAAAAAACTAAATTCACACAAACATTACTTTTTTGAACATGTTAGCCCACATAAGTTTCTGACCAAGCTAAGTTTTAATATTTAGACTAAATAAATAATATCGATTATGATGTTTGACTTGGATTTATCTGAAACATTATGTTTTATGGGAGCTCTAAAGGTTGCACAATGCATCCAATCCCACTCAAAATTTTCGTAATCAGAACTGTATATGTGTATATATAAATAGTTTTAGAGGGTAGAGGCTAATAATTTTGTAGTGTGACTTTGGAGTGAGTGAATTTGGCGAATTTTCGTTGTGAGTCATGTCATGTTGACCGTAGAAGTTGGACAACCTGGCCAAGGGACTGAGTTTTGGACAGATATTTAGGAGCAGGTCCTTGCAAACCATGTGGAGGGTGGAAGATGGCCAAAAGAAAAGGCCCTGTCTTTTCGATTGATTATGTTCAACTTAATTATTGATAACTAACCAAAAAGCAAAATGAAATATGATGATTTGACAATAAAACATTATCTTTAATGATAATGACTTTTTATCACAATTATTCAATCTGGACAAAAGAGGAGTGGCTCCACTACACCCTAGGATTTGGGACACCCAGCCTTTCTTTGAGACATGATTAGGTAAAATTACCTTTCTTTTGAGGCTTTGGATCTCATAAGTCCCAATGCCATGATAATCCATTTAATAAGCTATGATAATTGTATTGCTTTTAAGTCAACATGTAATGATGAATCAGGATTTAGATTTTTTTTAATGATGTTTGATCCTTAAGAAGAACGTGGATGATGTAGAGAGAATTACTCATGCATAGAAGACTTTTGAGCTGTCCAAATTATGTGCCTGGTCTGAGATTCATCAAGAACTGATGATTCTTTTCTTGTAAAGCATTTCAGAGTGGCTAAGAATGAATTAATATCAAGATGATATAAATTATAAATAAAGATGCCATAATATCACAATATTCCAACATTTAAGTGCCTACTTGTCCTTATTATAATGTTATAAAACCTCAAATTCTTAACTTGGTGCCTGCATAATGTTATAAACATATAGAATATTTGCATAATTAATGGAAATAATTCTACGCTAAGGGCCATGATACACTAGTGCTAGTGGCGCCAAAACGTTAAGTTTATGACTAGATATAAACCATCTATTATGTTATTTTCATACTATTATGTTATTTTATTATTTCTTTTCTTAAGATATAAAAAGTCACTTTGATTAAAAACTCACATAGACTTTTCAAATTATTCAAAAAATTATTATATCTTATCTATAAAGTAGATAATGTATTTAAAATTGATAACTCAAATATTTTTTAGTTAGTCATCATGTAGAAAAAACACTTTAGGTTCTAGGTTCTGGGTTTTTGGTTGCAAAATTGATTAAAAAATTTTAATGAACCCACATATCTCTTAAGATTTTTTATTATTGTGGCCTTCGTAATTTTTAGATTAAGATAAATTTAACTCTATACGCGACGGTGGGAAAAATATAATAATGTGCATAGACCCCATCAATGCTGAGTCTAAGCTTAATGTTAATTATTGATCTAAAAATAAAGTATATGCAAACCACAAAATTAGGCAAGATTGAGAGATTAAGTGGATGTGCAAATGCAGAAAATGAATAACAGTAGAATCAAACAAGTATATAAGACAATAAACATACAAAAATTATAGTAGTTAAGGTCTCCTTTTATACCCAATTCACTTTCTAATGTATTCCCAAACTTAGATTTCACTAACCATGTGTAAAAGCATATTTCCCTTGGTTTTTAAAGATCATTAAGAACTCTTATACCATGTGATTTTTTTGAACTTATTAAGAACTCTTACACTGTTGGTTTCTCTGAGCTTACCAATAAACTCTTTACAATATATCACTGTTGCAAGGATTCCCTTCCTTGTAACAGAAAACCCAAAAGTTTTAAAACAACATTATACAAAAGTAATGCCTCTTATTTGGCAGAGACTTGCACAGTTTAAGCTCAAAAAAAAAGAATGGGAATGAATTTACAATGCCTTGGACTCATCTTGTGATGGATTTAATGTAGCTTTGAACTAATTGGTTATTGGAGTGCCTTGGAGTAAATGTACTTAAAGACTTGATTGAGTTTTTTGTGATTGATTAATTTATAGCACTTAGAACCCTCAAGCATATCTTTCTTCTTCAATGAAACTTTTATTTATAAGTTTCATAGGGACATTTGAGCATTTGGAAGAAGATCATTTGAAATCTAGCCATTGAAACATCGTATCAATTTTTGATTGTTACAGCTATAAACCTTTATAGAAGTAACCTTTCCTCTATTAAAAACCTTTATGGATGGTTGTGACCCAAGAACTATATTGGTTGCTTTTGTCCATGCCTTTGTAGAATTTAACCGCTCTAGAGATCTTTATAGACCTCTATGTGTCTCCTCTATGGACAAGAGTTCTCATCTCTTGATGTGACTTGAGAATATCCAATAAGGCAGTAAGTGCTACAACCTTTATTACCTTAGGCTCTCCTTTATTAGTCCAAAGCTTGAAAATGTTGTTTTAGTGGCCCTGATAGACCTATGTAGCCGAATTCCTCTTTGGTCACTTGAAATCTTAGCTAATTTGCTTAAGTTCAAGTTATTTATAAGTTTTGTTATCTTCAAAACTATACACCTAAACTCAACACTTCTTTTTTATGACAACAAAACTTGATGACTTATCACAATAAAAATACATACTAATAAACTAAGTAAGATCCCCCTATTTATTTTATTCAATGAGCCTTTGGAAGTTTGTTTCATTTTTGCTTGTATGCTAATATAGTCCACATTTTCAACTTAATTTCATATTTAATAATTTTTTTAAAAAAGTTCAGTTCTCCCTCTCTTTGTATTATTTTCCTTAAGTCATAACATTTTTTCTCTTTTTATCATAATAAAAAAGGTCTTGGTGGGGGGGGGGGGGGGGGGTGGGGG
>JAYJMB010002503.1:0-15202 GCA_036873735.1 Pouteria campechiana
TATATATATATGAGCCGGGAAGGGGAGGCAATCTTATGAGACTGGTCTCATTTATTTTTTTTTATAAACTGTTAAATCAACATGTAATGTACTTATAAAAAAAGTTTTATCATTTTTAGTGTTTTATAAGTATTTTATATTGACATTTCAAAATAAGGATACCATTTACCATTTTAAAATTCTGAAAATATTCTTGAATTTCAATAATTAAAAATAAATATTTATAAAATAAAAAATAAAAAATGGTTTTTGAGACTAGTCTCACAACTGTTGTTGTAAGACTGGTCTCATAAGATCGGCCCCCATATATATATATTTCATCCCATTTTAATCAACATGACATTTATTTACTTTTAATTACTATTATAACTCTAATTTTTTCAATCATTTCATTTAAAGAATATTTAATTATCTTTATTAACTTTATTTCTAATTATTAGTCTTCTTCCCACGTCATTTTATCTCTTTTCTTATATATATATATATATATATTCCTTTGTATCATCCACATACTTATCTTTGGCGACATCTTACAAGAAAACAGATAGTGAAGAGTTAAATGTTAGGTGAATAATCACAATCAGCAGCTAAAGAATGACGATGGGCCTTTTGGAAAAACCCAGTCATAGCCAATGTGCGAATTTCTCAGTTGGTAATTAGCATTCAACATATTCAATTGGTTTCATAGAACGGCCCCATATTCTTTTCTCTGTTTTCAGAGCTAAGTTTATGGAATGTTGCTCCTTGCTGCCTTTGGATGCACGGGAGAAAAATTTTCAACCTTTGCCTGGTTTCTTGTAAATTACAGAGAAGATTCATTTCGTCCGAGTTATTTAAAGGCCCCAAACTGTTTATGATAAACACATCATAAATTCCAATTTGGTTTGTTTCCACTGCTTGGATAGATAAAATATAATATGGAGGAAAATAGAAATGGAGATATAATTATAAAATGAATAAAAATAAAATAGATAGAAATTAATAAGAAAAAAGATAAATACTAACCAATGAAAACTCTATATGCTAAAACGATCTAATTTCATCTCCATGTGATTACCTGCAAAATTTTTATAGGCACCTTTGGGGTGATCTCGTAATTCCTACGGGTTGGAGACGAGACGATGGGGTGGTCCACGAATTTTCCTTCCTTTTGCCACATTTGGCTCAAAGGGTTGAAGGAAGATAGTGCATCAAGCTGTTCGCAAGGGCAACCAAGGCGAGACGGTACTCCGGAAAATTATTGCACCGGTGGGAATCTATTTTCTGCTCTCTTTTGCTTTTCGTGCGATCTTCCATGTGGTAAGCATGATATAGGTATTCTCTGATAGACTAAATTAATGACCGTGAGTGACGAAATTGATTCTCGAACGAGCTAATTAAGTCAATGCACATAACCACACGCAAGCAAATGGAAAGAAGAGTTGCTAGGAGAAAATTATCGAGAATTAAAGCCATAATTTCATACCCACCTACTTATCATCAGGAGCCATGGACAGAAAATGGAGTTGCAGGAAGAAATTTTGGAAAGATGAAATTCATCTTCATACATATACACCCACTGACCAACTTGGTTGCAGCCTTATGTTGGGCCAAAGCCTGCCCCATCAGTTCATCTGGGGTTTTAATCTCATGAAAGACTTTCTCCTGGTTTTTCATGTTAAGTTGTTAACAAACGAATGCCTTACAGAAGCTCTGGTAGCGTTTAAACATATAATTTACTGTTCAAATATAGAGCGGTGTGGAATCAAACTTTCCAAACATTTATCTATTCTACGCCATTAACAATCACAAAAATCTCTATATCATTAGTGCAAACGTCAGGTTTTCGGCTTACAATCAGCAAACCTGTTTGCTGACGTTTCCCTTCACACCACTGGCTGTTAAATCTGAGTCTCATATTTCCTCACGTCATTATCATCCATCAAAGCTTCCACCTCACCCCAATATAAAAATAAACATAAGATGGAAGCGTAATCCAACCGAATCCTTGCTAAGCTGTTCAACTTCCCAATTACTCGTGTGTTTGGATAGTGTAATTGGCAAGGAAAATGAAAATGGAAAACGGGGAGCTGCTGAAGGCTTCCCCCCCTCCACCCTTTTGTTTCCTTTTCTGCTCGAAGTTTCTTGTGCGTTATGTGTCTTGCTTTTTTCGAAGATGTTCAAATTACCTTGTGATGTGGCAGAGTTCTTTTGGGGTGGGCTTGGAAATTTTCCTATTGGGAAGATTAGTGAGTGGCTAGAGTTCTTATGAGCTTCTTCGAAGGCATATTACAGACTTTTTCTAACGGGAAGACGTGCTAGGAAATGGGTGGACAGCAGATTGCTTTGTTTAGCTAGTCTGGTTTGATGTAAAAGAGAAAAAAGGAAAAATAAAATCTACAGGAAGTGATGAAAAATATGATATCCCAAGACTATTATAAAATAAATAAAGATAAAATAAGTGATTTATTAAATACAAATACAATTATTAGATATAGTTAAGGATGATTAAATATCACACTAAGAGTGAAGAAAAATAAAGAAAATACTAAGATGTGGAAAAGTACAGAAAAATGGATAGAAAAGAAGACAGTGATTAAAAATAAAGTAAAAAAGATAAACTTATAATTTTTATATAAAAATAAGACGATAATAATAAATGAAATATAATAATAATAACAATAAAATATGATAATCAAATGTCAAGTCGATCAGAATTGGATAAAAATAGTAAACAAATTCCACCTCTCCTTTGAATTACTAAACCTACCTTAGGGGTTGATTGGTTGAAGGAAAAAAACTAAAATGATATAAGTTGTGAAGTTAATAAAATTAAAATAAATAGAATGTAATATTGGAAACATATACAATCACAGAATAAAGTAGAGTTGTTTACAAAGGTAACATAAAGTTAACCCTTTATAATAAATAAAATTTCTTGAAAAATTCATTCCGACTACACCTTTTAATAAAAAGACAATAAAAGGAAAAGAGAGAAATTTACAACCCTTTTACAACATAGGAAATTGCATATGAATTCAACAATGAGAACTAAAAATCGAACTGAGGATTTTCTTTCTCATGGATTGAAACGGCTGCAGACATTAACTAGCATTAATGCGCAGAAAGAATGAGGAGTGACGAGGGAGATTTAAGTAAGCCATGAAAACTTTGACACTTCGCCCTGACACAACATGTTGTCAGGGGTGTAACTCGAGTGATTCAGGATTAGGTTAAGATTAACTCTAATCCTAACCTAACGTCTAAAATCTCAACTTTAACCCTAACCAAACCCTAATTATCACGACCCGACCCAAAAATAACAAAAATAAATGTCAATTTTAACTAAGGGTGAATTCTTCCCTAGATTTATCATACTTGAGATAATACACAACCATATAAATAATCACAAATAAAAGAAAATATAAATAACAATGTCAGTTAATTCCATAATGCAAGTCTCATATAAAGATAAACAAAAAAATGACTTTAATAAATATTTGGAATGACACTCAATATCATCTACCCCTTTTTACCACATACTAATACACTCCACGAACTGCATTCTCTGAAAAATAAAATAAGAAGGGGTGAGTTATAAACTCAATAACCAGAATAGGTGCAATCAGCACATGTATTAAAAATAGTCTATATCATGTGCTACTACATGTCATATTCCAGGCCAGTCTAATAAGAAGCTCCACTAACAATATAAAAATCTCATCTAATACTGTACTCTTTAAGCCACAGGGCCAGTCTAATAAGAAAATAGTTCTACTGATGAGCTTAGCTGACAGTGTAACATCAACATAATGCGCCTCGGGCCACTCGGACCAGTCTATAAGGAAGCCAGCTCCATCAGTGAGCTCAACTGTTAGCATAATTAATCTTATACAATTCATTGAACAATAATAAGCAGTCTTAAACCATAATCAATCTAGATCAATGAATTATACAATGATTTACGCAATACATCCCCTTCTTTCACAATTGTCCAACAAAATATATAATCTAGCCATCATTTTGGTGGTCTAATCATTCTAGTGGGTCTAGAACATCCAAAAACTTTAAGATCAATTACCTGATTATTAATATCAGTGATCATGGGGCCTAAAAATTGATAAATCAAATCTGATCATTTAATCTCATATGATTTGGCCATCTTTTGGATAATTTAACCCTTCCACTAAGTCCATTAGGTCCAAAAACCTCAAGATCAACTATTGGATTATCCAATTTGGAGTTTGTGGGGTCCATATATTATCAAAATAAATCTAACCATTCAATCACTCATGATCTGGTCATCTACTGGTTAATCTTACCATTTTATTAGATTTAAAACATCCAAAAACCCAAAATTAACTATTTAATCACTCACATTGGAGTTCAGATGGTCTAGATATACCCAAAATAATCTGGATTGTTTGTTCGTATGGTCACCAGACGCCGTCGCCTGGGTTCAATAGTGGACTGAACCCACTGACTTATGCCGCTAGACGTTTCCACCATCGTCACCTGTGCGTCACCGGGCTGGGTTGGAATCCAGCTGATGCTGGGCTTTAGCCTTGCCTAATGCCCGCGTGCGCGTGGGCTGGGGTTCGACTTTTAGCCCAACAGAAACCTAGGCAGCGTACGCTACTAGGGGGTTTTCCATGTCAATTAATGGCTGGATTTCTTCCCCAAAAATTCAATTTTTTTTTATTTTCTGAATTTCAAAAATCCTAGAAATCATTTCCATATATTCCAAAAAATATTTTGATCATTCTAGTGTGGTTCACAGGTGATCTATGGCCCCAAAATCCAAGGTTTAATGATTTTTATAATTTCTCTATTTAATTTAATTTAACTAATCAAATGACATCATTTCAATCCCAAATTTCTACTATAGCCTACTTACATTATTTGCAACATATCTAACATTCAGATCTTGCAAAAATCATCTCTAGTAAGAACCCAAAATCACAACACACGTGAAGTGAGTTAGAAATGGTTTTTCATTCATTTTTTGAGATTTTTAATTTTTATTTTTTTGTCTATATTTATATATATATGCATTTTTTCATGAATCCAAGCCATATGATATACTTTAATTAGTAAGAGCTTCAATTTAAGCCCAATATTCAATATGTAATTTTCACAATTACAAGAAATACATAAAAATGTGTCTCTGACGTACATATCATTTACATTACAAATCACTAATCATTTCTCATCCAAAATTTATGAAATTCACATGGCATATAAATACATGTATAACAAAAATAATAGACAATTTAGATTCACAATCCAAATTTTATAAATTACTCAAAATTAGCATTTTTGTTTGGGTAAAGTTTTAACTTTAAAATATTGGATTTTCTCTATTTGTCTAATATATATGATCTAGATCCGTTTGGCTCCCTATTTTTTTCATAAATCTTTCATATATTTTCCATCCATTTCGTCTAAAATGATGTATACAATAACAATATTATGTATACTAATTTTGTTGGATCAAAAATTATATAAAATTATATAAAATAGGAGGATCTATCCTACTTACCTCTGTGACGACCTACGAAGGTTTCTGATCATGTCTTCTCTTAATCACGGTGCTACCATTATAACAACACCTCCCCTTCCTTTATTCCCTGGCTTCTTCCCTCTCCCGCTCACTTCCTTATTTCTCATGGGGGCAGATGATGATAACACATGCAAAAGATTCATATGACTTAAAAAAATAGTAATCATTTGGATGCTTGTCTCCTTCTCTCCCACGATTATCACGTTGTTGCCCCTCCCACGAACCTCATGTGGGAGGGTGTAACCAGTATTTTACACTAATTTTAAAACTTCAACCCTAATCCAAATTCAGTAGGTCAGGTTTAGGTTGAATTCAGGTTATATGAAGAAGTAAAACAATGATAGATGATTAGAATATATTTATGCATAGAATTTATATCATTGGCAAATCAAGCAACATTACAAGAAAACTCAAATAACACCAATAATAAGAAACTTACAAATCTTAAAATTATTTACTTAGTAAGTAATCTTAACAATTTACAATCCAACAACAACATACATCTGGACAAATACTCTACTAAATTAATTTTAAGTATATTATCTGAGGCTTATCATGGCAGGTTTTAGTCTTAAAAAACAGGAACAATCACTTATAATGGAAAACTTATAGTTTGTCTCAATTTGATGAGACTGTTGGTGTCATAATGGAGGAAATATAAGCAGTTTCCATCCTGGTGTCATGGCAAGTCCAACATAGTTTCCATCTTGAAATGCTTGTGCAAATGTCCTCCCAATGATGTAGGTAAGTTGGAGATGATGCTTGTGAAGATCTAAAGAGATGTTCCATTTCCAAGTTTGAGGTTAAGGAAGGGAACGCTAAGTAGGAGTGTAACTCACCAAATTAACCCAACATTTTCTTGGATTCAAATTTAGTTAAAACTAAATTTGGGTTGAACCCGACCCGAATTCAATTCGGGGTAGAATTGGGTTGAGAGGAAACTCGCCCTAATTAGCCCAAATTGCATATAATATATAAAACTTTTAAATCCTACCCTAATGAGTCTCCCTAATCCATCTGCCATCGCACTCCCCCCTGCTTCCAGAGAACAAGAGAGAGCAATTGAGGGAGCATCTTTCTCTTCCACTTTTCAGATTCCCCATCTTTCTCTTCGCCGGCCATTTACCTTTCCTCATTGCTGACAGTCTTGCCAATCAGCCATTTTGTCTATCTCAAGTTGTCATCGCTGCTCTAAGCTACCTTGTCTCTAGTCTCCTAAGCCATTTTGTCTAAAAAGAATGATGTCTTTCTCGCATTCGATCGACTACCATTCTTTTTTTGAAGAACCATCTCAACTGTGAAGAATTAGGCAAATGTAATAGCCAACAAACCCACTAAACAACACACAAATTTATGTAAAAAAACCCCTTGAATGAGAAAAAAACCATGGGTAGAGGAGGAGAGTTTAACTATATTAAAGATTGAGTACAATCAAGAGAAGAGAAATAGAGAGACTACAACAAAATAAAAATTTCTAAAATACTATATTTTTTTCTCTATAAAAATAACATATATTTATAAAAAACCCTAATCTCATTAAGAATCTTGTGTGCATATGGATTTTTCTCAAAAAGCTTTGTGCAAAATTTTTAAAATCCATCCACAAGGAAAACTGCCAAAAATACGTCCGTATGAGTTTGCTGTCAACCCCACCTCACTAATTGTTGTCACGCCCACAAATTCATCTTCACAGCATGTCTTCAAACGTACAGTCCATACCACGAGGGCGGAGCTCCTGCACCCCCAAGGAGATCAATGGTGGGTTACAAGATTGGGCTTAGCTACTCAATCTTTCTGCTACCACCACAGATCTCCATAAAAAATTAATGTTTGTCACATCGCGAGATCTTCGAATTGACCAAAATAAAATTTGGGTCACTATATGCTAACACCAACCTCTACCCCAAACAGAGCCAAAATCAACCCATCTTCTATTGTGGCTGCTGCCAAATCCCATCGGACCGTTGCTACCATCGGTGAATGTTGTTGTCGACCTTGCTACACCCCTGGTCGAGACCCTTGCTGCAAGTCACTTGACTTCTGCTCAAGCTGCAAGCTACTATTGCTGCCACTGTGCAAGATAGAAACAACCCAAATAGCCAGGCCTATTTCAATTTTTGGGTAAATGACAACTTCTTAATTTTTATTTTTGAATTTTTTATAGTTGAATACTGACTCATTATTGGTATTGCTTTATTATTAGTAAATATTAATGATAATTTTGTGGTGGACGTTAATGATTATTTATGGTGGAATTTTTTAATGTTAGAAGTTGTGGTGACTAGTAAATCGTGTTGAATGTTAATGGTGGATGTTGATGATGATTTGTGGTGCATATTTTGGGGTTTTGCAGTAAAATTATGTTGAATGTTAACATTCTATGTATATACTTTTTAAAGATGTTTTATCATTTTATTTATTTACTTAAATTTGTTGTGTTAAAATTTTGAATTATGGTTTAGTCAAAATATAAAAGAAGATATGAATGAAGTAAATGCAACTGCAATTCAAACTCTGTCAATATAAATAGCCTTTTCTATGCTCAATGTTAATTAGTTATCCTCTGTCAATTTTATATCATATGAATAAATAGTGTACTATATTTTTTTTACAGGTAATTGCATTTACAACTAACTAATTTCTGTGAAAGTGTTGATTTCTCCTTTGCAAATATTTTGTCTGCCTTCCTTGCAAGGGCAGAGAAGATAGTTTGTAGTCCACATAGGCTCGATTGCTTGGATGGATTCCATATTAAAATGGTAGATTTGGCAGCTTTGTATTTGTGCTGTTTGTGACAATGATTTGTAATTTTTTACATATTGAAATCCAATGTACATGTTATTTTGCATTTGTTAAAAAGAGACCTTATAGTTTCTTTTGTTTTGCAAATGTAAATAGTCACTTCGTAGTGTATCAAATAACTTATAAGGGTATTTCTTATTAGTGAATATACACCAAAGCTTATCAAGAATTTTGAAGGGGTCAGGGTGCTTTATTTGTCTTGTATTCTTGCTCTTGAGGTTGAATGATATGCATGGTTGTTGCTGACTATTCTCTATGTCACTTACGTTCCTATCTCAAAGTGCTATGAATATTGTTTATATTTTTTCCTTTCTATATAGTGTATTAGCAACTTTCGTTAAGGAGTTTTCTTGATGAATTGTTTTATAATTTTTATCACAGGCTATTAGACAAGTACTACAACCTTCATTCGTATGTCAATGACTTTAGCATAAAATGGGTACTTGTGAGGCCCTGAAAATTTTAGGTAAGTGAATTTTTAATTTTGTTAATTTTTGCTATTTCGACATGGGGTATATTGAAGTATAATTAAAATTTTGAGAAATTTATCATGAAAAATTTATGAAATTGAGTGTGGGTTATTAATATAACCATGAGAATAAAGTAGAGAGTACAGTAGAGTGTGTTAAATAAGTGGTTTAATTAAAAAAAAAATTAAATTGGTCAAAAGCGAAGGTGTAAATATGAAAAAATATTGAATTTTATTATAAAAAATTTTAAAAATGGATGGAGTACTCATGTTAATGTGAGTATGAGGAGGATACACATTAATCAATGATTAACAAAAAAATTAAAAAAATGCATGAAGAAAGGTGGAATACCGAGTTGTCGGTAAATTCTAAAATTTTTTGGTTTAAATCAATTTTAATTAGAAAATTACATTAAATTATGGGAGATGACATAACAAAAGTATGTTGAATAAATCTTGGTAAATATCATAAGAATAGGATAGCTCATATATGTGGAAAGATGGGATTTAAGGAGGTGAAAAAATCCGAGTTATGAATGCAAGTGTATAATATGCAAAGGGGCAACGACTACTATACTTTTAATTTATATAAGGCTTGCAACACCCCCAATTTTATCATCTTCTCTCATGTAACACCCCTGCCCATATTTTTTTCCAATTCCCCATCTCCCAAATGCTTGATTTCAGCTAGCTTTGCTATAAGAAATGAAAGCATCGTTAAATATAAGTGATGTGCAAGTTATGGATGTGATTTTTCCTTGGATTCAAAAGTGACATCCTTCTAATCTCAAAGAATTCTCTCTACAGGTGGAACCCGCCAATCAAAATCCTAGTTTAAGGTAAGTGAATTATTAAAACAGATTGTTGATTAAGTGTATACCATTATTTAGCATATGTATTGCTAGAATTTTGGTAGAAATTAAACCTAGTTAAGCAAGGGTTTGCTGGAAATTTAATGAGGATTAGGGGTTGTGGTTAAGGTGAATGATGCATGATTAATATTTGATTAAAATCATATATGGATTAGTGATCATGGGCATGAAACAAGGTAGCTGGAAATTGAAATTTAATGAAGTATACAGCTGTTATCCACACTGTATTGGGCTGAAAATTTTGTGAATTGAGCTTAGCCATTAGGAGTAATTATATAGGGTTAATCATGATTTAGTTAGGGTATTAATATGGCAGGTAATTATCTCAAACAGATTGGAATTAATGTGATGATTAAGGTGGACAACAAGGTATGGAATAGAACATATTTATTGCATTAAAGTGCCTTATCAAGTATCCATTTTGAGCTTAAATTAAAACCATATCAAATTAATTAATTTTGTAAATATAAAAATATGCAATCATTTTCCATATGATGATTGACAAATATGCAAAATTTGGGAAAAATTTCAACACTAACAAGTCCAAAAAAATCTAAGAAGGAAATATCCTGAAATTCGCTGTTGTCAGCTTATCCATCCTAAAATTGCATCTAATGCTGATGATGTCCTAATTTTGACCTATAATTGTTTGATTTTGAATATGTGGTTAACATGAAAGTTATAGGTATTTAAATTATCTTTTCAAAAAGATAATAATAAATAAATTCTTAGTTAATTTGAGAGAGTTATAATTAAAACAATGTAATAGTCTCCAAATTATTAGGCATTATATTGCGAGGCCCATGAATCTAATTATGAAATGAATTAGCAAATCTATTCAATATAAAAATTGTATAAATTTCAATTATGTATAAAATTAAATAAGAATCATTTAATTTAGAATTTATATGAGAGATTTATGAACAAATTACTAAAATTATTCCTAGGAAATGATTCACTACAATAGGTGTCACTTATGGGGCCCAACGACCCAATTTAGAAGCTGAATTAGAAAAAGTATTCAATATCAAAATTGTAAGCCTTGAAATTATCTAAACAAATAGAGAAAAATTACTCAATTTGAAATTAATATGCGAAGGTTATGAATAAATTACTATAACTGTGTCTAGTTGGGAAAAAATGAAATTAGGTAAAATGCAATGAGATGGATTAGGTTGAAAAATCTAATCATTATGTTTCATTATATCAATGAGAATTTCTTCTGTATATATATAAATAACATATAGGATTCTTATGATATGTGTAGGATTTTTTGACATAGAGGCAACAATCCGAGCTCGAAAGGACATTGCGGATGATTGAAAGTTAGAAAGCTTATGGAGTAGGGAACTTGGCGAATCCTAAAGTAAGTAGGCCCCCTTTTGATTGAATGTATGAGTGAATGAGATTACCCAATAACCCATTTGTTTGTACCAGGCTTGTATGTTTTGGTTGGGGATAGCGGATATTCCAAAATTGTTAAGTTTGATGTTTATTTGGTTTATATGCTTATATGAGTGTAGGGATAACAAGTATCCCTTGGATTGAAAGAAGTACATGTTGTTTATGATATGAATTTAAGTTTGTTTGGGATAAGAATTATCCTAATTATTTATTTTGTGAATGCGTGATTGGTAGGGATAATAAGCATCCCAAATGGTTAATTGATCCATTATGATTTGATATGCCTAAATGACATAGAACATTGTCATGATATTATACATATTTTGATTTTGAATATGCAAATTCAGTTGATTATTATCTTCTATTATACTTGCCTACTTACTGAGTTGCCCAGACTAATGCCTTCTTACGTTATTTTTTTTAGTTGACTGGTCAAGACTAAAGAAAAGGCAAGGTTAGTATGGAAGCATAGTAGTTGACTATATGCTTTTAAAATTATATTAAAATTGAGAAATTCTCATCTTATGTACATGGGTGATTGTAATTAATTCATGTCTAATAATGTATATCATGTATCAAAGATTCAATAATGCATGGTTGAAATTTATGGGCATGCCGGTGTAATAATGAAGTATGATGTGGAAAATATGTAGGAACAGATGTGCATGGTAGAGAAGTGAATACATTGTCATCATGATGTAGCCGCGGTCCTGGGGGGAACCTATGGAGTTAAGGGAGTGGTAAAGGTCAATTATGAAATATTTTATTTCTTATTTATGAATTTTAATTGAGAAAATGTATTATCACAATTATTGAATGCTTGTAACCTAACTATACAACTTCATTTTTAAGGGAGATTCTGTTCAATTTTCTATATAAATTAGGTAAACCAAAAAATAATATCCGAGAAACCCCACCCCGAAAGTAGAAAAAATTGTGTAATGATAGTGGATTTATGGTGTAAAAGGGAGTAACGGCAGCGAGTGAGAGGGGCATTACAGTACTATCATCAATCATACTATTAACACTTGATTTAGTTTTTACAACTTACATTGCTGAAAAGATTTCTAACCTCAAACTTGGAAATGAAACATCTCTTCTAATCTTTACAAGCATTATCTCCAATTTACTGACATCATTTGGGAGGACAGTTACACAACCATTTCAAGATGAAAAGTCATGACATCAGGATGGAAACAAGTTACATTTTCTTTATTATGACACCAGTAGTCCCATCAAACTAACACAAACTGCAAGTTTTCCATTATAGGCGACTGTTCTTGTTTTTTAAAACTAAAACCTGCCATGATAGGCCTTAGATCATATACTTCAAATTAATCTAGTAGAGTATTTGTTAAGATGTATGTTGTTGTTAGATTGTGAATTGTCATGATGTATTTGACAAGAAACAGGCATGATGTATGTTGTTGGATTATGAATTGTCAAGACTACTTACTAATTAAATGATTCTGAGATTTGTAAGTTTCTTGTTGTTGGGTTTTATTTGTATTTTCTTGTAATATTGCTTGATTTGACAATGATATGAATTCTATGTGTAAATATATTCTAATTAGCTTTTTTACTTCTTCACATAACCGGAATTCACCCCAAACCTGACTTATTGAATTTAGGTGAGGGTTGAGGTTTTAAAATTAGTGTTGAGTTAATATTAGAGTTGAGGTTTTAGACTTTGGGTTAGGATTAAGGTTGACCTCAACCTAATCCCAAATTGCCTAAGTTGCACCCTTATTCCCTTCCACACACATTTCACACAAGTAAAAATAATTGAGAAATATTTAAAAATATCTTAAATATTTAATTGCTTAAAATTTCATGTTGTTATTCATTGATGTAATTAATTAGAAAAACACTCTTCGAAGAAATATTATATCAACTGTAAAAATTAATATTAAATAATTGATATAAATACTTAAAAGTTAAAACACTTTAAGTTTAATGCTATAGTTCATCTACATAAGGATAACACTTTAGTCAATCAGATTTTACAAATTTAACCAAGTATATATGAAAATTAGGTAATTTTAGTTATGGTAGTAAATTTCTAGAGAGAAATATGATAATTGGATTAGATTTAATCAAATATAATTGAATTATTTTCCAATTTAGTTAGAGATGGTCCCATCGAGAAATCTTTTGGTAGTCCTTCAGATAACGAGTTGTATTATCTTGATCTGACGTCTGTTTCTGGTGGTTTGGCCTACCGCAAAGCTGATGTAACAGTTGGGTACTCAGACCGACCCGATTATGCATGATCCCAGATCTGATGTGCGCATCTGGGCCATTCATTCCCAAGATGAATAAATGCCAATTGACCATCAAATAAATATCAGAGCCCCACCTAGTGGGACCCATTACAAGCTTCCTTCTTATTTTCTATCAGTAGCGGCAGGCACCATGGTTTATCTTCTTCTTTGACAAATGGCCCACTGGGCTTTTTTGTAGCCCAAGGGTGTAATTTTCACACAAAAAGTGGGCTCTTTCCATGGGCCAAGGAGTTCAATCTTAAAATTGGATTGTCTTCCATTCATGGCTCATTTAAGATCTCTTGTGATGATTGTTGAGGGGATGATCTTGACCATTGACCGCAACACAGGCTAATCACATGCTATTTTCTTTTTAAAAAAATTAATTTGAATAAAAATTTTAAAGCACTTGAAAGAAAAGTACCGAAAAGCTCAAAATATAATTCCTCCCTAAATCTGATTCCTCACTCACTAATCATCGTTGGTATCCCAACACCAACCTTACGTCTCACTCCTCGTGTCGGAAGAAGAAACATAAGTATTATTGTCACAATCCCAAGCCTCCATCTTCTTCCCAATCTCAAAAGAAACATAAGCATCAACAGCAACATAAGTACTCTGCTTCTCGCTTAGTGTGCCATTCTCTCAATTGCTTAAACCCACCTCCGCCGACTTATAAAAGAAAATATCATCGATATGAAGAACTTCGTTTGCCAACCTCCCCATCAATGCTCGTCGAAGCTCCCTCTTCTCCATCCTCTCGACAGCCAGATGTCGAAGCTCCACATAATTGTGCACCTGCAATCCGTGGGCACGGAGTAAGACGGTGTCGTAGTGGATGCGGATGCCAATGAAGGTGAAGTGGGGTTCTTGGAGGAAGTCGTTGAGGTCTTGGGGGAAGCTATCAGCGTGACAGAGCTGGAAGATTAGGAAAAGGCAGCCGACGCAAAGTTGAATGGTGGCTGGTTCTGGGCGAACGTCATGCTAGAAGGTTGGGCACCATTGCAACCCCAACCCCACCACCAACTTCTGAAGACAAAAATGGTGGATGCAATGTATGACTTCCAGCCATTCAATCACGTCAGAAGTGTAGCGGATAACAATGGGGAGGATGCGGCGGCCGCAAGAGAATCAAATGATGTGCTCTGTCATGGTCTAAATTCCAAAGAATTCTTTTTTACTTAAGAAGAAAAAAGATCTCAACTTATATATAGGCAGAAGAATGTGGTGAAGAGAGGGACAAAGAGATTCAAGCTTATCTATTACAAAGGCAGAAGAATATGAGAGAGAGAGAGAGAGTGAAACTTCTAAAAGTTTTGATGAAAGAAGAAAAGAAAGGGGGAGACAAGAAGAGACTTCAGTATTCCAAGAAAACAAAGAAGCATAGAAGAGATGAACTGGAATAAATTCCAGAAGAGAGAGTGAGACTTCCCAGTAGCAAAGGGAGGCAGATTCTCTGCGTATCCTACTCTTGATGCATGCACCCTTTAGTCGTAAAGGGAAGCAGATTCCCTGCGTTTCCTGCTCTTGTGCATGCGCCCTCCTCAGTTCTCCCCCACGATATCATTAATTCAACGTGGTCATGATCTGATCCATTAAATATCTTTCTTTCTTTATTTGAAATATATAGTTAAAATTACTTAGAATTAATAACCTATCTGAATAAATAATTAGATATTATGTCAAAATTTAAATATATTAATTTGATAAACAAAAGTATCAGACTATATTCATTCATCATATCTAGCTTAGTTTAAGTCTATTTTATGGTTCATACTTAAAAATTTTATATTATCAAATCATCGGCTAAGATTTTAAATAAAATATACGGTTGTATTAATCGCATAAA